>QANT01005951.1:0-47976 GCA_003254885.1 Purshia tridentata | reverse complement strand
CTATTATTTTTATTATTTTATTTGTTCTCAAAGTAGCCTTGTATTTAAGTATTTAAATTTTGTATATTCCCCATTTGTAAGAGTGGATTGATTTGTCTTGATTGACTCCTATAATGATGCAAAATAATTATACCTAAAAAAGCAAAGTTACCAAAAGCAAAATTAATTATCAAGATTAAGAATTATTATGCATAAAACAAAAGAAATAAATAAAGTAAAAAAAAAATATAAGAATTGTACTATAAAAAAATGCTTAAAATAAAGTACTTAAAGAACATACCTAAATAAAATACATGTACTAGTGTACCTTTTAGCATACCTAGCCTATACTGTTCCTATTAGCGTACCTACATTAGTGTGCCCTAGTGTACTTGTATAACAGAAACCCAATTAAAATACCTACACAACAAACACAATTAAAATACCTACACAGGCACCCCAACTAATCCGATCAAGCTCCTCACCCCTTGTTAAGCACCCTACTCCAATATAAAACTCTTGGGTGCCATTTTCATCTTGCCCATTGGATGCATGTTGTTTGTGAATCCAAAGCATTCTCCCTCCTCTCACTTTAAACCAAGATTTTACTATGTTGAATTTCATATTTGAAATCTTTTGAGAAAATTTAGGATATTGTAGCTGGGGTAATTAATTACAGGCTGGGTTGATTTTGTGAGAGATAAGGTTGTGTATGTAAATAATATCAAGATCAATTAAACATATATTAAAATAGTGTTTTAAAATCTGGATGTATATTAGAAAGAGAAAAACAATCAGTTTACCATCTAAAAGACAGACATCTTTATTAGGCCATTAAATCTATGCAACCAAATAAATGTAAATTTATTTTGAATTTTGAATGAAATCAATTATGACAATAAAAGTAATTATCACAAGGGTATTATAGGGAGAGGGAAATCAAAAATATTATTAAAAAATAAAAATTTGATATGGAATATGTACGCTGACGTGGTCATAGAGTCAAAGGACTAAATTCAATTTTTGATCTTACATCAGGTATTAATCTAAACTTGAACTTATCGAGTAATTAATATCTAGTTTTTTTGTTTTTTTAATTTTATTTTTTCTACTTCTTGCTGAAAATGGTGTTGTTTTGTGCAGGGTACTTAAAAAAGAAATTAGGCTAAATTGAACAAAAAAATTGCAGTTGTAATTTCTCTTCTGTTTTTTCAGTTAATTGACACAAAATAAATTCCCTCGCGTATGTAGCTGAAATGCTTATTCTTTTGTGTTTTTTTTTGGGTAAAAAAGAAACTCATTAAAAAGGCCAAAAGCCTAGAGAGAACAACAACAAAAGCCCAAAAAGGGCAATACAAAAAAATTCAAGCCACATAAAACAAAATAAGACTAAAGAAGATCTAAACTAAACCATAGAGTTAGTCAGAAAGCTTTCATGGAAGGCCAAGAGCTAAGCACAAAGACACAAGAGGACAGAACTTTGGTCTAATCAGAGATGGTGATCTTCCAAGCTTGGGCTAGAGCGAGTTGCAGAGGGCACAAGAGGCTAGGCTGGGCCTTTAGGCTGCGAGGTGGTTGCAGTCCAGATGTTAGCTTAGAAGGGTGGTTCATTGGCCAGGCCTTTGTCATTTGGGGGGTTGCACGACCCTTGCCTTTGAACGTGCGTCCGCCACTGAATGACTCCAACATACATACGTGTCGAGCCAAATCATAAACTCTCACTTCAAAAGTGCATCCGTGAGAACTAGTATTCACTTAAGCATCAAATTAATAAGGCTATTCCATTGAGATCCGTTACACTTTCTATAAAAACAATAAAATATTTTTTATTATTGAAGAAGAAGGCTGACAATTTTATTTACCTTGTTATGCCAAGTTTCAAGAAGCATATACAAACACGCATATGAACTTATCTTTAAAAATGATGACACACAACCATTATGTAAGAACATTAAAATTTTAAATTTCAAAATTCAAAGTTATAACTTGAAAGGAAAAAAATTTGATTCTCATAATCATAATTGTTAATTGACTTAAAATATAGTATTCACTAATTCAACATTGAAAATTACCATTTGAAAACATAGGAGCAATATGGGTTGTTAAGGTGACAAGACCGCTCTCGGATATCACTCTTAAACCCCAGAGCAATCTTGTAGGGACTCATGCCCAATGTGAGCCCCAAACCCACCAATAGTTCAGTGGCAACTCATAAGCTTAAACAAAACAAAAATTGGTACTGCCCTAAATAATCCACAGTAAAATCCAAATCCTCTAAGTACTTTCAACTTAGTACTCCACACCACAACAATAAAATAAAGTCTTCAAAAGATCATCCAACGGGTGAATCAAAGCACATCTATCCGAGTTATACAAACCCTAGGGATAACTTAAAGCAAAAATATAAGAATAGAAAATATATTCATCTTACACCATCTTGAACGTCTCAAAAGTAAGAAGTGGCTCAATGTTAGCTGGCTCAACCTTAAACTTCTTCACTTGATCGTTTGAGAAAACAACTAATGAGAAAAATCTCAGTGAGTGAACAAAAATAACTTGAAATCATGTTCTTCAATTGTTTTCTTTCAAACAAGCTATCAACATAACTTCAATCAATTTGAAATCTTCAGTTTAAAATATCAATTTGCAATCTCAAACCCAAATCACAAACATGGGTAACCACATCAAATAAACAACTCAAAGCATAAGAAGCAAAATCTTATTTGAAATCTTAAGAATATAAGATGTAAATAAAATAATTATCAAGGAGAACTGAAATGATTTAGATCATTTATAAATAATATCAACATACTCAAATTCTCCACTATATGATACAGCACAAGAGACCAATATTTACAAGCGTAAACCTAAAGAACAGGAATTCTGGAATCCACCAGGAAATTTGAGAGAAAACTCAAAGTTTATTCAATAATTGTCAAAAAAAGGTTTTCACATCAACTTAGTAAAAACCTTAAATAAGTTTGTAAGAAACCCTAGGGCTAAATGAACATATAATTAAGGCATGTGGGCTAAAGAAAACCCAAATAAAATAAAACTAAAAATAAATAAAATGGTCTGAAACTTCAAATGTAGTTTGAGACTCTAAATGACCTCGGATGACCAAAAAAGCCTATTAGTCACAGCATTAGCAGTGAGTTGGAATCATGGCGTGATTCCCTTCGATTTGATATATAAGTTGACTATATTCGGGCTCCGGAGCAAAGTCTAGTGGAAATAATTTTCCTCGTTTTCGTCGTTCAAGCTACTCTTCAAACTGAATCGCCATCCATTCTACATCACTATAGTACCTTAAGAGTTATCATCGGCTGTAGCCATTATTCTCGACATCCACACATGTGCAGATCTGGCACTGACTATACCGGTTTCCAGCACATGTGACTCAGATTACCCAATATCACAGTGACCTAATCCTTATCAATACGTATATTGATAAAACAATCTCATAGCATATACGTATGAACCAATGGATCCTAAAGACATGTAAGTAAACTCATCCTTGAACTAGGGTACTAACTAGTGTTTTAAAAATTAACTCAACCTCATAATAATATATATCATATTCAAGTTAACTCATAATAATAATCTCCATCCTCCTCAGAAATGCCTAAAAAAACTCAACTCAATACAAGAGTTTTATATATTAGATGCCCTTTAAAACAAACATTAGCAATACCTTTGATTATTTCTGAAATCAAAGTTTAAACAAATAAATCATTAAATCTTTATTTGAAAACAAAGCTCACTCAAAACTTAGCAAGTTAACCACGAGCCTCGCTAGTTGAGAATCCTTTGCCCCAAAATCACCTTGTCCGAGCAAGTCTGGCGCCGATTCGAATCTCAGTTCTTATATAGCATTTGATCGATTGAAATGTTTGGTTGTCCTATCTTGAATGTTCTGTACATGAATAACAAGTCAAATTTAGTTCATTAGAACTCTAATATCAAGACGAAGGCAGAAAATGTTGCTGCCGGTCTGGCGCCACCGCACATGCAGTTGCCAGCAGTGAACAGAAACTGGCGGCGGTGAACAGTGCCTTCCGGCGATGTCTTAAAATCCAACAAATTTTACACCAAAATGACGGGTTTAAAGAGAGGACAAACCTTTTCAACTGGGCTGAATCTAAAAAGTGGTCGGAAGTGTTCGGAAAACACCAATTTTTGACTAGTACACTATTCACTCAACTTTCTCAAACCTACACAAAAATCAACAATTTTTATATGCATTTGAAGCTTAGGAGGAGGGGAATACAAAAAGGTAAAAATCATAACCAACTGAATTTGAAGATGGTCGGAAAGCTTGTCACACCGTTAGCTTCTTTTGCTCGATTCGCCATGTATGGTGGTTTAATGGGAAAACAGTCATTTGGGTTGGGTAGAAGAGGAGGAGCTTCAAGACCCAACTAGATCAACTACCAACGAAAGTCGAATGCACCTCCACACGCCGGTGGATGTTTAGGCCTAAAGGGGAGTCGCAGGATGGGCCTGTTTCACAAGAGAAGATCTGATTGGTAGTTTTTTGAATCATGAAAATGATTTTTCTTTTATACTTTCACCTCCAAACTTTAAACATTCACTGTAACTCTAATTCACGATCCATTTCTTCCTATACACTCGTGAGCACTTAAAACTCTAATAGGTCCCTTTTAAAATTCAAACTTTTCAAACAGGGGCAAAGCCATAAAATCACTTGAATGCCTTGAACCATTAAAAAAAATTTTATCTCAAAAGGGACAGGTCGTAACAATATACTCCCATTAAATATTTCATCCTTGAAATTTAAAATAACAATCTGATTCTCTGATTCCCATGTCACTTCCTCGACTGAGTGAGTTCTCCATAAAACTTTGACTAGAGACATTGTTTTGTTACGAAGGACTTGATCCCCTACTGTCCAAATCTCCATAGGCTGCTCCTCACAAGACAAATCCTCTCTCAACTTAACAGGTTGCACCTCAAGAACGTGAGAGGGATCATATATGTATTTATGAAGCATCTGGGCCTATGCGTTCCATAAGCTCATAAGGTCCAATAATGAGGGTTTAACTTTCCATTTATTCCAAAACGTGAAATGATTTCTGATTTGGCTAATTTTTGCAAAAATAATTTATTAATAGAGACCTAAAAGATATACGATTTGAATTGTTGAACAATTACATGGAGTAGACCTATTCGCCTTGTTCCACAAATAATCTTAAATGTAGAATCTCACACCTGAAGGAGTGTTAGTTTCTGGTAGAAAAAGACAATAGCTTTTAAACTCACTGTTAAAGAAAAATAATTCTTATTATACTTCTGACATAGGATACAAAAAAGAAAGAAAGAAAGAGTTTCCTCTGTACTTTATGAAGCTAATCAATACACATTTTCTTACAACTTAATTACACAAACTTTATTAAAGAAATTAAAAGAAACCAGCTGCATGCAGGTATTCAATTAATTTCCTGTTATTCACTGCCAAGAATAAGAATATAATTAAAGCCACAATTAGGCCTGTTAACATATAGTTCAAGAAATTTACGTATGGAGGGATGGTTTGAAGGCCCTTAGGGTTTATGGGGTGTAGGGATGTTAGTCGTTGCACTTGGACCAGTGTGTGGGGTTTCACCCCTCAGTATTTGCTTGATATTCATACCGAAGAAGGGCGGATTGACAGTTCTGCCCCTAACCAACAACACTCTGCCGTACGCCTCCTCTGACTGCATGAACAAAAGAAAAACCACCACAGTGGCCACCAAAACCATGTTTGAGAACTTCATTTTCAATTTTGGGTTTGTTTGGTTTGTTGGGTTGTAAGCGAAAGATGGAATAATGAATGAATGAATGAGTGAATTGATGTGTGAAAAATAGATTGGGGATGCAGGGCTATTTATATGCATCGATCAATATGCATGCAATGCATGAACCAATTTATAAGTACAACATGACTTGGAAATTTTAAATTATTCAATATATCTTTTTGTTCTTTGTTTTGAATATTGACGAAATATTGTACGTGCTCAAAGGTTATAATTGAATGGACCGGTCATCCGAGAAGAAACTGGGTACGTCATTTCAAAATGGAAAATCTTAATTTCAAGACCTGCGTTGTCATGTGTGGCATAAATATTACAATTAATAATCATGTTGTAAAATCTAACTTCCTTTATCTCTATATATTTTTGGCATGGAGTGGATTCATAATTATATGGATATCTCACAATATTAATTGTGAAAGAGTCCAAGCAGGGCCATCTCTGAGCAAGGGCATGAGCCTAGGGGCGACCGCTCAGGGCCCAATGGGGTCCCATTATATATATATATATATACAAGCACTTTTAAGTATGAGATTTCACATTTAAATTTATTTGGAGGATTCTCATGAGCTCACTATGCATTGTATTTCAATTCGGAACTATCTGCTTTTTCGGCCTCCATTGAAGGATTGTACTTGCAAAAAATTAGATTAATCGGAGACCATTTGACTATTGATTAAATAATCACAATTTCAAGTATTTACCGAAATATTTTATTCGTTTATTTATTTAATTAAAGTTTGATAGCTTAATATTTTTAGATTTGCTTAAATTTTTGTAAGAATGATTTTTGAATATAGACTTAAAAATAAATAGTTGAGATTGTTAATTTAAGTACCTTATGGAATATGTCCCTATAAGGAATTTCATTTATTTTTTAGGTATCTATTCATAAATTATTTTTGCAAAATATTAACCAAATTGAAAATCACTTGTTTATCTAACTTTGAGCAAACAAATAGACGGTAAAAATATTTGATTCGTCTATTTATTTGATTAAAGTTAGATAAGCAAATGATTGCTGATTTGGCTAATTCAATTTGTCGACATTATTTCTTTATTGAAAAGCTTAAACATAAAAAAAAAAAAATTTTTAATAATAAACGAATAAAGTTTTTTTTTAAATTTTTTCTCTCTCCCTCACTGTCTTAAACTCTCTCTCTTTCTCCCTCTCTCTCTCTCTCTCTATCTCAATCACTTTCTCTTCCTCAATTGAAGTTCCTCCATAATCCATTTGATCGGATTTTCGATTCTCAAGGCTTCAGCTTGGTGCTTTTTTTTTTTTTTTTAATTAACTCTGGATTTCTCTTGATCCATTATTTAGTCCTCATAACCTCTCCATCATCTCCAAAGAAATTAATTTGGGTTTTGTTCAAAGTTTACATTACTTTTTGTTCAAAGCTTGCATGTTCAAATGCCCTGTAACTTTAATTATTTACTGTCCAAAGTTTTTTGTTCAACAATTGTACAAATTGTGGTACAATCTCATGTTTAATGAAAGTATCATTTTCTTTTTTTTATTTTCAAGCAAAAGTAAATAAAAAACATGCCTACGTAATTTTATAAGTTTTTTCTTCATATACAAAAGAGCCTAGTTTATTAAATTTTCATCCTGGGCCTTTAAAAAGTCATGAACGGGACACTAAGTCCAAGTGAAAAAGTTAAGAAGAGATCGGGTTTAGGGTTAAATAACACATTTCACATTAATTCATAATACGATAATGTGGCTCGTTAGAATTTAGAGTGATTTGAATGTAATTTTCTATTACAAATATGAAATAATTAATATATATGGTAGAGTGGGGACTAAATGGATATTCAAGCAGTAGTAACAGGAAAATATTGTTCTGAATTTCGACTCTTAATAATTTTCTCAGTTTTCATACATGAATTGGTTCTCCATAATTACTAGTTTTAAGCTGAGCTAGCTTTGTTTCATATATATTCTACTATTTTATGGAAGTTTTTTTTTTTTTTAAACTACTCCTTAGAAAGTAGACATGCATGCTTGTAATAATAAGAACCTCCTGCCTGGGCCGTTTTATTTTCTTGGACCCTGATTTGGACTTTAAAAAAAATCCTCAATGTTATAGTTAGTTTCGAAAATAATAAACATTTAACCTTCTTATTTAGCTTGAAGAATGCTATCCACCTTCTCTATCCATCTTCTCCTTTATTATTCACATTTCAAAATGTATTTTCACGACCTGAACCATTCATATTTTAAATAATTATTTACAAATCATCTCTGCAAAAAATTAATTAAATCGGAAATCTTGACCAAACCTTTTGTTGAGTTTTTCTTTATACAATTTGCTTGCATCGCAATAAGTACTCTTAATTGAACTGGGAATTAGAGCTTGGGGGGGAAGCGTTTACAATGGGCCCTTGAATGTTGAAATTTTGAGTTTGAATTATTGGTGTGTGCTAATTAACGTTTTACACGACTTGAATACTTTGACAAAAGAGAAAAAAGAAAAGGGAAAAAAAGAAAAGAAACAACGATATTTATATGGTGATGACTGAAGTCGCATTTGACTTGACATTACTTAACGATATTGTTGCTGCATGAATGTATATATACGTTTTATAGTATGCAAAAGTCTCATGCATGTATATATAAATTAGGGAAAATATGACTCCAACATATGTGTTAGAGTCAGAATAGGATTCCCGCTTCAAAAGTGTATCCATCAGGACTATTATTTTCGTCGAAAATCTGTTACAAATTAAAATATTGGGTTAGAAACATTTTTAGTCCCTATGTTTTACTCCAAAAACGGATTTGGTCAATGCGGTTTTAAAACTCTACATTTGGTCCTTGTGTTTTATGTTTTTTGCAATATGAGGACAATTTAACAAACTCAAAATTTCAATTTTTATTTAAAAATCAAATCGAATGTTACATACATGATTTTTTGGTATTTTTTAGTAAACTCACAAATTTATTAGTTTTAATTTGAGAAAAAATTTCATTTTAGTTATAAATGTTCTTTTTTTTTTGGCCAATTATTATAAATTGTTCTTAAATTGCAAATAATATAAAACGCAAGGACCAAATACAGAATTTTGAAATTGCAAGGACTAAATTCGTCTTTTTGGGTAAAACACAGGGACGAAAATTTTTTTTCCCTAAAATATTTATAGAAAAATAACACTAAAAGAGGAAGAAAAAAACTAACTAAAAAAGAAAAATAAAAAACAAACTGATGGAAGAAAAACAAAATATAAAAAGGAGGAGCATAAGGGGCTGGGAGGAGGTAGGTGCGACAGGGCTAAGGGGAGAAGGAGTGCAACAGGGCTAAGGGGGGAGGGGGTGCAACGCGGTTGGTGAGAGTAGGTGGGTTCGACTGGGCTGGAGGGAGGGGGATGCGATGGGTGTGGGGGACTTTTTGTTTTTTTCTCTTTTAGTTTTTTCTATTTTTTTGTTTGTTTTTAATATTTTTCTTTTTTATATTTTATTTATTTTTGGTTTTTTATTAATTTTCTTCTTTTAATTTTATTTATAATAATATTTGAATAGTGAGAAATGTGAATTTCAGTCCATAAATTTTAACAGAAGGTGTAACGGATTTTGACGAAATAGTCTTATATAAGGCTCAATTAAGTGAAATAGTAGTCCTCACATATGTACTTTTGAAGCGGGAGTTATGATCTTGACACAAATATTGGGGTCATTTTCCTCTAATATTTCTGAAAAAGACTTTAACTGAGTTTGGTTCCGGCTCAGTTGAACAAACTCCCTGAAAAGAAGTGGTTTGGGCCACAATATCTTCATTCTAGTAGAAGGCCCAAAAAGGCCCAAGCTGGTGGCACGCCTACAATCCAACCCCAGACAAAATAGGTCCAAAATATAACTTCTTATTGGCCCATTGTTAGCCGAAACATTTTAGCTTTAACACCTAGTGAACCAATGAGGCCTTTTTTATCCAAAGAAAAATGTTCATGGTAATTCGTTAATGTCATTTCTAAATATCATTAAAGAGTCATTCCAAATTTAAATGGAAAATGTTTGTGTCCTCAAGTTTGAGGACCACCTTTGTCCTTAAGGCTGCAAAAAATTATAGTTCTACTGTGCCGGCTTAAGATCGGAACTGTTCAATTTTTAGATCACTTATATAGATCATCTCTGCAAAAAATCAATTCAATCGAAAATCGTTTTAATGTATAACTATTAAATGACTAAATATATGGTCACAGTTAAAATAATGATTTCTTGACCAAACCGTGTATTTATTCGTTAACAGTTTTACTACCGAACGATTTTCGATTAAGTTGATTTTTTTCAGAAATGAGTTTAATAGGTGATCTAAAAATGGAACTGTTCCGATCTTGAGCCTAGATGATGTAACTATGATTTATTGCAGACTTGAGGACAAGGATGATCCTCAAGCTTGAGGACCCAAATATTGTCCAATTTAAATTTTAATTAGGAGTAGCCAAGTAGTCAATCGAAGAGTAATTAAAAATCAAAGAATTTGGGTGTTTGAAGACTCATTTTTATTTATTTCTAGTTATTGTCTACAATGTATTAATTAATGATCGAGTGTTTTAGTATTTCTAGGGTTTTTTGGGGTTTATATTTGAAGCCTATAAAAAATGCAATATGTTTGAAAGCAAATCGGATTTCTTATAAATGAAAATTAATAGTTGTTGCGAGTTGGGTCCCTTGATATCCATATTTTTTTGTTCTCTTTAATTTTTTTGCAATTACATAAACTCTAAATATAAAATATTCTTCTTGTTTTCCATCTGAAATTTCTCAGTTTACTAAAATTTCTGACATCTACATTTCACCATAATCATAGTCAGCATTCACCTTGTGTTGTCCTGGTGCAAAAAATCTGATATGATTTTAGACATATCCTTGTCCAGTTTTTGCATTTCTAAGCCCCAAGACAATTTTCCAATGGTTATGGTGAGCTTAAAATTGTCTTTACGATCCTTCTAATTAAGTGGTAACATTTTAAATTTGATTATTCTAGCATTATATATCTAGCATTTTATATAGAGATTTTAACCTTCATTATCAATTGATGAAGAGTATGAACTTCTTTAAGGAAATTCTATTTGGTGTATCGAACAGGAACCTTGTTATTCCAAATTTCAACTCATAAAATTAGAAAAGATTATTTTATGTCAATACATTGAAATTTCATGATGAACTTGCAGAAGAGGTCAAGTTCAAAGTTCAAAGAAAGACCACCTCTAACTAATGGAACATTCTTTGTCAGAATTTTCTCTTTAAATCTCTACATATTGGTGCTCTACACATCTAAAATATTTTAAGAGAACACCTTGGCAAACCACTTTCCTCTGATTTTCATTACTTTTAGTCCAAGAAAACTTTATTTTGCCATTAAACAATATGGCTGATACAAAGGCTCTTTTGCCTGCAATTGCCACTGTTGTTGCTGATCAGCTAGCAATGCTTCTAAGAAGCGTTGCCAACAACTTCATTCCTAATGAATTCCAAAACTACATCTTTTTTGGCCTCCACAACATTTCGCGTCGTTTCTCTTCTCACCTCACTATTGTCATAAAAGAAGCTAGCAGTCGCCGTTGATAGAGGTGAAGAGATCATTGATGTTTATGAAGATCATGTCCAAGTCGGGTGGAAATTTTTTTGTACAAAGGTTGAATCATGAAGTGCTAGAAACCCTGGTGATCTTACAGCCTCCTTGCAATCCGAAACAAGATCCTATTAGCTAACTTTCCACAAGAGACACAAATAGAAGGTGTTGAATTCTTACTTGCCATACATTCTAGAGAGATCAAAGACCATTAAAGAAGAAAGAAAGGTAGTGAAGCTCCACATAATATTGATCCATATGGCTTTTGGTACCAGGAGGCTATCAATCTCAAGAAATCCTTGTTGGATGATTTGGAAAATTTTGAAAATGGAAACGAATTTTACAGAAGGATAGGAAAAGGTTGGAAATGTGGGTACTTGTTGTATGTCCCTCCTGGCACAGACAAAGTCTAGCTTGATTGCAGCCATTGCTAACCAGCTTAACTATGACATCTATGAGTTGGACCTAACAGATGTTCACTCCAATTCTTATTTGAGGAGAAGGCTGCTTGCCAAATGAAGCATAAATTGCTGAATAAAAAAAGATGAGAAAAACAAATAAAAAGAAAAATTGTTAATGTAGTGATGCCAAACGAAGAACACAACAAAAACAAAGAACTACGTACCCATTCATGGAAGATGCTCTTAACCAAAAGCTACCCCAATTACAAGGGAAGGCACATGTTGGATTTTATAGAAAACATGTCCTCCTTCCTGGAGCTTACTACAGAAATGCTTAATTCCCTGAGGGTAGTCACATATCTCAGCCCGTCTGGTAATGTCTTCAATCCTCTGCAACCCACAATTCGCAATCGGTTGAGATTAGGCATTGCTCCTTCCTCCACCCTCCACTCTATGATATCTTGCCTAAGTGGCCACCCCTTACTTACAGCAATACTTAGGACAAGGCGAACAGTAGTGGGCTTGATCACGGGACTGAAAGTTTCATGAAAATCCACACCGGGATGTTGATGAAAGCCTTTTGCAACAAGCCAGGCTTTGTACCTGTCAATAGAGCCGTTAGACAACCTTTTAATTCTGAAAACCCATTTACACCCTACCAAATTGGTGATACCAGTAGATGGAACAAGCTCCCACGTTCCATTACAGACCAAGGCATTGTACTCGTCAAACATGGCTTGACGACAGTTAGGATCTTTGATGGCTTGAGAAAGGGAGGTGGGTTCAAGGACGGGGGAAGATGATTTAATGGCATGAAGATTGAGTTTCTGAACTGGTTTAACAATATTATTTTTGGCTCGGGTAATCATGGAGTGACGGGTTTGAGTTGGAGGGTGTGAGGCCGATGAAGTGGGTTGTGTTTAGGGGGAGATGGACTAGGCTGAGGCTGTATTGGGAGCGAAGGGGGATTGGGTGAGGGATGATTTGGTAACGGGGGTGGGTTGGGGTTGGGTTGTGGCGTAGGAGTAATGGACTGTGTTTGGGGATGAGTTTGAGTGGGAGAGTGAGACGGACCTGGAGTGTGAGGCAGCTTTTGAGGGCGGGCAGCAGTTGGAGTGACAGTGGCCGGTGGTGGTGCAGCGAGCAGGGAAATGGGGAGGGTAGGGGACAACCAATGATCAACTGTGGGAATGGTGGAACAACTTAGGGTACTAGATATTGAAGTGTAAGGAAATACTGTTTCAACAAATTGAACATGTCTGGACACATAAGTTTTGGAGGTAGAGGGATTAAAACAAATGTAAGCACTCTGGGATATTGAGTATCCCAAAAATACACATGGCTGAGATTTAGGTGCTAACTTGTGTGGTGTGAGAGGCCAGAGCCATGGGTAACACAAGCAACCGAAAACCTTGAGCTTGGAGTAATTAGGAGATTTTTGAAAAATGACCTCATATGGAGAGGAAAATTTGAGTCCAGAGGTAGGCATCCTATTTATCAAGTAAACAGCAGTGGCGAACGCATGAGGCCAAAAAATGTGGGAATGGATGCATGAGAAAGAAGAGATAGGCCAGTTTCCACTATGTGTCGATGCCGTCTTTCAGAATACCCGTATGTTCAGGAGTGTGTGGTGGAGTAGTTAAGTGACTGATCCCATGGAAGGATAAATAATTTTTAAGACCAACATACTCTCCCCCATTATCGGAATAAAAAGTGATAATTTTTTGATTAAAATATTGTTCTACAAGTGGTTTAAACCTCTGGAAGGTGTTATGAACATCTGATTTTCGCTTTAGAAGGTAAAACCATATGTACTTGGTGAAATGGTCAACAAATATTACATAATATTTGAAACCATCTTGAGACATAATTGGGGAGGTCCATACGTCCGAAAAAATAATTTCCAAGGGTTTTGTGGAGACAAGTGATGAAGTGGAGAAAGATAATTTATGACTTTTATTAATATGACATGCATTACAATAGAAATCTGTAGGCAATGGAGATGAGAAATCTAGTTGATAATGAGACATAATAAATTTTAAAATAGGGGAAGCAGGATGACCAAGGCAGTGATGCCAATTTGAAGAGGTGGTTTTGTTGAGAGAAAAGGCAAGAATTGGAGAGGTGACAGAGGAGGAGGCCGGCCACTCATACACTCCTTCTTTTGTACCGCCCGTTAGGAGAACTGTCCCTGTTTTAAGGTCCTTCACATGAAAACAAGTGGGTAAGAACTCAACAGATGTATTATTTCTGGCACAAAATTGAGAGATAGAGATCAGATTTTTCTTCATATGGGGGACACAAAGCACATCATTTAAGGTGAAGATATTATTTTTGGAGTGAAAGGAAAGAGAACCAATATGAGAGATGGAGAGATTGGTACCATCGCCGATCATAACATCATCAGAACCATTATATGGAGAGTGAAGAGACAAATTGCTCAAGTCTGTTGTAACATGATGAGATGCTCCACTATCAAGTAGCCAATTTGGTTGAGTGGTGGAGTTGCCTGCAAATTGAGCTTGAGGTTGCCATGGTTTGGTGTTGTGGTTGGTAGATGAGCCTCCAGAAGAAGACATTTGAATAGGAACACATTGAAAGGAAGGATAGCGCTTGACGGTGTGTCCCTAGATGCCACATGCTTGACAAAAACCTTGGTATGGACGTGGTGGGGGTCTGTTGGGGTTGCGGTTTGAGGAGCCAGAAGGAGAAAATGAACGAGCAGTATTCTAACTAGGTGGACGCCAATTGTTTTGATTTTGCTGCTGGGAGTGATTGTTGGTGGAACGCCAGTTGTGGTTGCTATTGATGTTGTTGGAGGAGTTGGTGGGCCGCCAAGTGTTGTTGGTAGAGGGAGTGCGATTAGTTGGATTGGCAGTGATGGGTTGGGGCAGCTCAGATTTGATGGAAGCAGGCAGGGAGGCTTCTAAAGAGAGAAGCTTTTCGTGAAGTTCATCAAAAGAGATTGTGGTGTCTCGGGCCTGGACTGCTCTGACAAGTTCTGTGTATTCGTCGCCAAGAACATCTAGTATTTTTTTCGTGAGATCTTTGTCATCCATTGGGGAGCCAAGGATAGCAAGCTCGTCAGCGCGGGCCTTGACGGAGTGAAGAAAGTCGGTGATATTCATAGTGCCTTTGATGGGATTTTTGAGAAGGTTTTTAACCTGCTTGATGCGACCACGAGATGGTTTGGCATAGGTATTAGAAAGGATATTCCAGGCTTCACGAGAGGTAGTGGCACGGGAAACAAAAGATATAAGAGTGGGTGAGAGAGAGCCAATGATGGCATTCATAATCGGTTTGTCTTGACGTACCCAGGTACTATGGGCAGGATTGGGAGTGGTAACATTGTCCCTGGTGAGAGTTTGGGGAGGGCAAGGTTTGGTTCCATCAATGAAGCCAAGAAGGTCGTAGCCAATGAACAGGGTTTCAAACTGCATCTTCTAGGAGAGGTAGTTCATAGAGGTGAGTTTGATGGGGGTTTGGGCAGCAGTGTTTATGGTAAAGAGTTGCTGATTATGTGAGGTGAGGAAACTATTTGGCGCTGCCATTGTTGTGGAGTAGAAAAAAAGAATTAACAGGGGAGAGAGATATGGTGCTCTGATACCATATAGAAACCGAAGGTATTTGCTGAACCAAAACCACATATCTTATTAACAGCCAAGTGGCTGACTATATACAAGCCAACAGCTCACTCCTACAAACCATGAGAAGCTATCTTATTTAAGCTAAACAACTAAGCAGGAAATCAAGGACAAAATACAAAATTCAAATACAGCAGTTCAAAATTCAAATACAGCAGTTACACAAGAGATATCTCCAATAGTATTCTCCTCGAAAGTGTCGCTTCCAAGGGACAGTTTCTCTGGCATTCCCATATGGTAGTCCTTGAGACGACAATACCACAATGATAACTTGGTGAGATTTGGATAGTCCGGCAACTCTTTCGGTAATTCTACAATTGGCCTACCAAGCTTCAGCTTGTATATGCAACAACAGCTTGATACTAATTGCTTTACATCTTCACAACTATTCATTCCAACCTCGTTGTACACATACAGAGACCTGTGCTGCTTGTCGCTTTCAAGATTTCCTTCACATTTTGCAAAGGGCTTGATAATCTTATATCCAGTTTTCTGAGATTGCTTAATTTAGCAACATCATTCAAATCACTGTAGGTGGTTGAAATAGCATATAACTCCTGTAAATTGTGAAGACTAGACAGTTGAAGTTTACCCCTTGCTCTGAAATTATAGGGCAAATATAAATTTCTTAATTGTTTCATCTTCCTTATCACAATTGGGATGACCAAGTCGCCATTTTGAACCTGATAATCAAGAGTTTGCAAACATATCAAATTACCAAGGAATGATGGAAAGGATTTTATCTTGCTGCCCCCAAGACTTAAAAACCTTAATTGCACCATATCCCCAATTTCAATGGGCAACAATAGTTCATTACCCATATTTTCAAGCTTCAATACTCTAAGGAATTTACAATACCTCAACTGGGATGCTATTAATTTATTACTTTCAGCTGGCATCCAATTTGTTAGGCCAAAGTATAATAAAGACCTAAGGTGGCCATCTTTTTCATACCTTGATGGAAGCATTTTGTCAGCACTCTCATCCAAATACATGGCAAGTCTTCGAACTTTTCCCATTGGTGCTGTCTCGGTAACCATGGAAGAACAAAAAAGATGCATTGTCTCGTTTCCTTGCGAAAAATTGACAATTTGGAGAAAATCTTGTTCTTGCGCCTTTGACAAACGCAAGTCTCGCATAAGATCATGGATCCGACAAGTTTTAATGTTCCTAATCGAACCTCGTTCTCCAACTTCAACCACACACCTTTCCACTAATTCACTCAAGCAATTGTATGCTATATCTTCCATTGTTTCCCCTACGCTTTGCCTTTGTTGTGTCGAAGAGATAAGACCTTCTGCTATCCATAATTGAGTCAAATTTTTGACTGGAATCTCAGAATCCTCTGGATAATGGCCTAAATATTGAAAGCATGCACTACAAGGAAAACCTTCATAGACATCAGTGGTTAACCGATATCTATTTATGTTTCTGACCGATATATTGAGACGTGATATCTATTGTACCCTTTTACATATCAGTTTTTTACTGATGTCTATATATATTTGTATATCCTATATTCTTTATAAATTGATATCATATATAACTCATAGATATCACTTTTTTTTATTTCTGATATCCAAAGGGAATGTTAGATATCGTTTATTTTATTTTTTCCGATATTGTTAAACTTTGAAATGTTATTTTTGTAACGTTTTCACATCGAATTTCATATTTTTCTGATATATTATATATAAAAAGACATCAACTTGATTCCTAAAACCGATATAAAAGTCATATTTAGTTATCGAATTATTACTTGGTTGCGATGTTATAGACAATTTAGATATCCATTTCATCTTTGTTTTGCATTCTAAAAGGATGATGAGTCTACATTTCTTATCCATTTGCGTCTGAATTCAGATATAAAAAAATTAATTAGACATCAGTTTCAACATTGATTGCGATGTTGTATAAGATTTAGATATAAGTTCTATATTGGTATTTTTTCACCCAAAAAGGATATGAATACATAAATTTGAGCCTGTAAATTGAAATGATCAAAAATTTGAGCAAGTAATCTTCAATTCTCATATATTGCACATTCCAAGCACCAATAACATTCAAAGTACTCAAAAAGAGATTACAATACAATATCCAACAAGTAGTTCTATTGTTAAAGAAATACATAAGGAATTACTAAGGTATGACTAGTGATACTAATTTGAAGATCCGGAGCAGACAACTTCATCTTGCTAGTGGTGTAGAATCATTCACATCTTATAAACTTATGTTGATTGAGATTAATTATACATAAGCTCTCCTCATGAACAGTAGACCTGCAAAAGCATATATAATGTAATATATGCTTCAATATTCTTGGCTAATATATATATTGAACAAATGGTACAAGTACAAAATGAGAAAGTTCACTAGCAGCAATTTATGGCTTCAAAACATCATTGATATCTATGTTAGTTATTTGAGATATCCTATTCTTGGTTTCTTACATTTATGGAAAGGCAACACTTTTCACAAATTCTCCTTAAAATTTTACAAATATAACTGAAAAAGAAAAAATGACTGGGATATTTTCAGTGACCATATACTCTTTCAGATTAAAGAGAATTGGATTCGGAAGCCCATAATAATGACTGACTCACCAAATAGAGAGGCAGTCTATTTCAATGTCATGTTATTTTTGTGAATAGTAAGCATACACCTTCAAATCTATAGGAGGCCAAGCATTTTCAGCTAGTGAACATGCTCAGGTGGGAGAGCCAGGGGAGACCAATCAGATTCTGTCATCTCACCATCAACATCCTTGACAACGTATTCCTGTAGAGGTAAGTTAATCATTTTCCAAACAAAAGACATGGTTAATACTATAGGTCTTACAAACTGTTAGCAATAGCACGGTCAATACAATTCCATTGGCAAACATCTTTGCAAATAGTTATATAAAGGAAAATACAACATGTTGTAGCCTTATCTTACTTTTTTTTTTTTTTTTTGATTANCTTTTTTTTTTTTTTTTGATTAAGAGCCTTTTCTTACTTTAGCTCAATCAATGGTGAGCGATGTAAATAATGCATGATTTAGGTTTTAAACATATACATACCAGCCCCACCAAAGGCAGCACGTATCTCCAGATGTAAAAAGAGGACAATATCAACAAGCTTCTCCATCACCTGTATTCCAAAGTTTTTAATGTTACAAATAATAAGCCAATACTTGAATGCCATTCCTTGTTTTATTTAAGCAGAGAGTGAATATTGATTTAAATTGATCATGTCCTTGTACTCTTTGCAATAGTAACATAGCAGAAAAAAGGATGGGACCATAGCAAAGAGATAAAATAAATATATTACCAAATTCTAATTAATACAGAGCCGAAAAATGAAATCAAAATACCAATGGACATGTATTGATCTTCTCATGCTGATAGAAATTTTCGGATATGTGTAGAGATTTTCAACTTACAATTATTTTACCATCTTTAGTTTGGTTTTTTTTATTTGTTCTGTGTTCAGGAGTGCAATCAATAGTCAAAAGTTATGGTCCAAAGTATATCTAAGTTCAACTAAAAGGAGGAGATGTAGACTCTAAAAGACTAATCAAAGACAACAATAAAGCTAAACAAATATGGTTTCCAACATTTAGACTGTGCATACAAGATTATAAACATCATATAGCACATTGGTAATAACTAATTACCATTTATATGGTGCATACAAGAGAGTTCTAGGGATATGTAGTTCAATTGGTTTTTTTTTGGATGACTGCAAAAGATGAAACAAGCATTTACATATGAAAATATACACAATTATATTTCATATAACCCCTGTATAATTCTGCCATAGAACTAAAACCCAATTTCTCAAATGAAAATAAATCATGAAGAAAAAGACCATAAAAGAAAAAACCCAAAATAAAAGAAGATTGAGCCAAAGAGAGCGAAGTAGAACACTAGTTGGCACATGAAGCTATACAAACAGGGTATCACCACATCACATTCATAAAAACAAAATCAAATGCCAAGCAACAAGACCCAATACCTACCAGCATATTATCAAGCATTAAATTCCCCTATTTTGCAGATGCTTCATTAGAATAACCTTTTCTATAGCAAAGGAGTCAGAAAGAAAGAAAAAATTGTGGTTGGATAAGCTCTAGTAATGATAGAAGCAAAACCTTAAAAGGAAAGAAAGATGATAAGTTGTTGAATTCAACAACCGCATTAAAGCTAGTAGTGGTACCTTAATTTCTATATATTCAATGATTATTATTAATTATCAATTACTTCATGGTAATAAGCTTAGGAAAATGAGTAGTGGCATTATGTGTGGCTGAGTTGATACAAGCAGCAAGTGTGTTAGAGATATGGTTTAATTATGCATTTGTCAGCTTAATTATGTAAGCTGCCCTATTAAATATTTAACTTCAGGTGGTTTTTATTGTACCTGTTGGTATTTGGACCGCATGAATTGAACTAGCTAGGAAGCTTCTCTGTCAATGAAGATTGGGACGACATCTTCAGACATTTTTCTTCTTTTCAGAAAACACAATGACAAAACAACAAGTCTAAAACATGATAAACTCTATTTATTGACAATTTTAATTGGATTGGATAATCAACTCTATTTTCATTATCAAATCCAATTAAATCTCCAAAACAAGAACAACTCCAAACCCTAGATTTGTACTAAACAACAAAGCCATATCCACATAAACTACTACCAACGAAATTATTTGGCCAGGGAAAAAAAACTAATAAACTCACTTACCATCAAAAGGAATTGGGGATTTGGGGTCGAGGATTTCGGCAATCTCTGTGGAGACAGAGAGAGGAATAAGAGAGGGAGTGAGTCGAGTGGGGAGGCCTTGGCGACGAAGATCGAGATGAAGAGTGCAACTGTGACGCCGACTGCGTCGGGGAGATTCCGAGACAAAGAGAGGCGGCGAGTGGAGAGGCGATTACGAGATTCCGAGACAGAGGAAGAGGCGGCGAGTGGGCAGGAGATGACGACTGCGATTGCCTGAGGCTGAGAGAGTCACAGTCTCACTGTGACAGAGAAAGGTTTCAAGATCGAGAGTTCTGCGAGTGAGAGACTGAGCGATTGAACGAATGAGAGGGTTTTTTTTTTTTTCTGTTTTGTTGAGTCAAACGTGAGGGCTGAAAAGTTTGTGTCTAAAAGGATTAATTAATTTCGTGTAAGGGTTAATCAATTATATAGTTATGTTATCAGTTTATATGTTAAAATGATATATTTACAAAATATAAAGAAAAACAAAAAACATTATATATAAGGTGTGTTTGGATGGTAGGACAAAAAATGATAAGTGGAATGTTAAGATATCAGTTCATTATTTAGACCGATGTCTTTACAAAAATTTTAGAAAAACGAAAAACATTATATATCAGATAAAAAAATTTGGTGATTTCTAATAAAGTTTAGAAATCAGCTAAAAAATTAACTGATATTATAATTTTTACAATATCAGTCGATTTAAAATCTAATATAAAATAGGTGATATCTATTAACATTATTCTTGTAGTGCATGCATGACTTATATTTTTGAGTTGACTAGTTGCAGGGAACAATGATGATGCCATTTGTTGAATAATAGGTGATATCTATTAACATTATTCTTGTAGTGATGGTTTTAAGTGATACGGTAAATCATCATAACTCAATGCTAACACCCATGATACACCTGCATATTTGTGGTTGTGGTCCGTGCCTCTCCTTATGTTCACAGTAACATTTGCATGCACTGTGTCCCACTCACTAATTGTGTTCTTTCTTGCTAGAAGTCCTGCGAGCACATTAATGGCTAGAGGCAAACCTTTACAATGTTGAAGCATGTTCTTTCCCATTTCTTTCTTTTTTTTGTAAATTTCAGAGTCTAATAATGAAAAAAATCAAATGAGTGAAACTTCTATATATTTGCAATATTACAATATAAAAGAAAAATTAAATATTACAATATACTTTGATGATATTATGAAAACTATTTGGTAATCATGAAATTAAATTTCAAAAATTTCCTTTTTTTTGAGTTGGTTTTGAAATATTACCAAATCGAATTATTTTCAAAATTTTGTTAAAATTTTCAATTGGTTCAGTTTAAATTTCCAACAAAATTGATATTCTTTCGTAATTTCTATATTTTTGAACCCTTAAAATCTAAAATTTAATTCTTTGATGATAATGCATATATCAAATTCAATAATTTTGACTAACAGGACATAAAAACATTTGGGATAAGGTTCAATTAAAACGTTTATATTCCCTATTCATTTTCTAACGTGATATCAAGATTGGATAATTAAAAACAATGGATTCATTTAGGAACTTAGAAGCTGAATTTCATTGGCTTGGTGGATTTCTCCTGTTTGAGAGGTTTCTCTATGTGGGAAACTTGGATTTATCACACGGATGCAACTTGGGTCAGATCAATCCGAGCCCAACTCAAATTGATGTTGGGTTGTGGTGAGTTCACTTATTTACAACCCGTCTAAATCCAAACCCAAAAAATAAAGCATGGTTTGAGCGTAGGTTGACCTTTCAACCCGCCTGAGTTGCATCTCTAATCCATCATGATTCAATGGGTCTGAATCACCAATTAATGTAAAGGTATAGTCCGAAAGTCGAGTTAAAATTTATGTAAGAAATAAGAGGACTAATGAAAAATATACTAATCTAATTAAGGATAAAAAAAATGTGTTATAATTTGTGTGAAAAACAAGATATGTGTATATCGATACATCTTTTCTAAATAAAAAGAAACAAAAAAATTATAGAAGTAGGTCAAGTTGAATGCAATGATTTCGATTAGGCACATATTCTAAATACTAAAAGGAAAAGGGTTGAGTGAGAAATACCTATAGTTTCATTTTCTGGTATTGTTATCTTTCCCGAACAGATTCCAAGCTTCGTACTCATTTAGTGGCGAAGGCTGGTAACGAAAACCATTTTGGTCTGCATGCAAAGCTACTGGTTCTTTGCGTGTGGTAAGTAATATTTTGCTCTTGGCTTCTCGATCTGGAAACGCAGGTTTCAGAATGTCCCACGTCTCAGTGCTCCAAATATCATCAAGAACCACTAAGCATCTCCTTTCTACTTGGAAGAGATAAATTCTCTTGGCTATTTCACGGTCCTCTAGTTTTTCAATTTCTTCTCTTTGCTTCTTGGTTGCAGAAATAAGTTTAATCAAAATTGTCTTCCAAACATCTCTTATTTCACATTGTTGAGAAATACAGACCCAAGCAAAACAGTCAAAATAGCGTCTCACTTCTTTGTGATGATACACTTGTTTTGCAAGAGTGGTCTTTCCCAAACCACCCATTCCCCATATAGAAACAACGCGTGGACAACTTTCATCTTTCACCAAATGCATTATCACTTCCTTTTGACGTTTGTGGTGCACAAGTTTTGGACAGACTTGGCAACGACGATCAGGTACTCCAGCCAAGAAGCGACATTGATGGAACCACCATAGATTGTCCCCTCACGCCCCCGCATCTTTGAGTCAAGTAAGCTTTTTTGTATTCCTTTTCCATGCATGCGCACCACCCTCAATTCCCTTCCATTTTGAGTTTACTTTTCAGGGTCAGTAGGCAGTACATGTTCTAAGCATCATGTATTGTTGGTTTCATCAAAATTCAATCTATGTACTTGACCACTACATTCACTTGTCAAATTTTGTTTTGTGTATTCTTTGGCTGTGACTAGGAATATTAATGTATATGCAATGAAAGTGTGTTATTATCTGTTAGTGGCGTAAACACCAAATGACTCATTCCAAAATTGTGTAAGAAGTTGCAAAGCCACTGCCATGCATACTATCGAGTGCAAGATGCTCTTGTATCATTGTTGAACACTGTGTATTTTTGCAACCCCCATTATTCCCGAATGACTTATGGAACCATATAATCTGCAGCCGATGTTTTAAGTTAGTGAACTTCCTCACTAAATATCTTTTTGGGCTGGCATTCAAAATGCCCCACCCCTGTTGTCTCTTTTTGTTTTTGGGTAAATATGGTCATGTCGTTCGGTCCAACTGTAGAGATGTTCTACGAGGACAGTTCAAACTTGTTGCATATTTGTACATTATAACACATGACCATCGTGTAGAACCATTGTGAGTAGTGCCTCCTCACGCCCAGCTGTGTGGTTCACTATCTTATACATACTAACTTCTTTCTGCTTTTTAACCTAAGTGACTATCTAGGTAAATTAGCTTATGTAACTTAAATTAACATAAAGGAGTTATTCGTAGAGGAGCAAAATGGCATTGGTAGCATTTTGCCATCACATTAAGAGATGGAATCTCTCAGCCCATTAGGAGTACTCTCTCACTTGTCTATAGTGAAATTCCCAAATTGATCTCAAACAAGCCCAGAGGGGCGGTGAATAGCCTTTTCAACGCAAATCTATTTTTCAAAAATTACCAAGTTAATTATTAGGTAACAGATTAAAAACAAATCAACTTGATCAAGTAAAGAAATAAACCCATAAGAACACAAGCAACTTGTTGACCCGTAAAAACCAAAAATTGGGGAAGACCGCGGAACTTATTCCAGAGAAAAACAATCCACTATAAAAACTGAAGAACTACAACCAATGACTCATCCTCGATACGCAAGCACTTGGACACGAGCTTGAGTTACAACTTTCCATCCTAAACTAATGCTTACAACCATATGAGGTTTGTCTTAAATTGATCGCCAATTATACAATTATACTTACAATCTCCCCTTTTGGCATTTCCTAGACAAAACACCATAAATAGTTAACATACACTGAAAAAGAGACGCAAAACTCAACCTTAAACCTGAGAACGAATTTCAATTCCTGCAAGAAAAACACTAACAACCAATATCCCTGTCCACAGCAAATGAGACAAGAAGCACAATTCCAAAATTGATAACAATTAATAATCTCAAAGTTTACGATTAAGGCGAGATTAATAAACAATCAAACTGTTCAGAGTACAGACCAAAGCTTAAAAAGTTAATGAACCAAACCGATAAGAATAAAAACATCCACAACCAAGCCTAATAGCTATGTCTCCCCTTTTTTAGCTAGGAAAGCCAAAGGAACAAAATGAGACACCAAATAAGTAAAAACTAATATGGAAACCGGTTCACGCGCTGCTGAATATCAGAAACAGTCTCCTGAAGATCGTCCACCTTAGTGTGAATGTCCTGCAGATCATCAAAACGAGCATGCAGACTAGCAAATTCAGAGTGAAGATACGCCATCAATGAAGCATGGTTAGCACCACCACTGGTACCCGGAGTGGAAGAGACCGAAGGCTCCGGAGGATCTAACGGCTTAGAACTAGACACAGGTGGAGGAGCATGGGGTTTGAACCTAGCAGCGGACTGATTCCGGTGGAGGATAGTGATATCCACACGAGGATCGGGTGAAGAATACTCATCCGACGGCAGCAGGGGTACATTGTGCTTGGCAGCAAGCAACGTAATAAGCACAGGGAAGACCAAACCAGTACTCAACTTGTGAGATGAAAGCCCACACTCAATGATCCGATAATAGATCAACTCAGCTAATGGGACAGGGATAGAAGGAGTGGTCATTGCAATCAACAACCGACATGCATCATCAGTAAGATGAGATTTTTGAGATGTAGGATAGATCTTAGAACGAACGAACAAAAATAAAATCCGATACAGAGGAGGCATAAGACCATTAGACAGACGCTCCCCAGGAGAAGGACCATACCCCTCAGTAGCGTACAGAGTAGCAAACAACTGTTCCTTAGACAAAGGAGAAAGGTGTGTCCTGAAAGAGTTATAGTCAGACAAAGAGGACGGTGGAAGCTGACACACATCTCTAATCTCATCGGGGTCAAAAGGAACCCGCTTACCACGAAGATAAATATGGGTTGAAGGGGATTCACGGAAATTGGGAGGGAAATTTGCATAAAATTCTCGAACAATAGCTCCAACATAATCGTCACAATGAGAAACAAAATCCTTCCAACCTCTAGATTCAATAAGAGTAATGAAATCAGCAGGGAGATCAACAAGGTGAAAAGCCCGCTCAGAGATGATGGGTTTGCTCTTAAGAAAACGGTTATAATGGGTTTCCCTCTCAGAGTTGATGAATTGTTTAAAAGGAAGAGAGGAACCCTCTCCCTGAGACCTTCTTTTCTTAGGAGCCATGACTAAACAACCAAAAAACCAACCAAAAAGCAACCAAACAAAGGCAACAAAACAGAAATCCATGGCAAGCAACCCAAGCCATCAATCCAAAGACAAGAAAAATACACCAATGAAAATTCCAAATACCACAATAGAAAGAAAGTTAATAAAAATAGGCAAAAATAACATACCCAAACAAGAGTCACCAAGCCAATTCCACCAAGGGAGCCACAAAACCACAAACCAAAGATAAGAGATGAATAACACCACCAAAAACAACAAACCCAAGTTAGAGAACAAACAAGAAGCAAGAAATTCAAAGAAAAAAAAGAGAAATTCGGAGAAATTGAAGAATGTACCTTTTTGGAGCCCAAGAAGTGAAAAACAGCAAAAATCTCAACAAAACACAACACAAACGAACGGGTAATGCTCCTAGGAAGCCAAAAATTGAAGAAGAGAAGAGAAATTGAAGAGATTTGAGGTCTTATGATGAGATTGAGAGAAGAGAAATATGGGTTTTGGGGAAGTAGAAGAAGAGAAAGGAATAAAAGGGAAAGAGAGAGAGAGAATACAGCAAAAAGAAGAAAAGATTCTGAAAAGGGGAAGGAAATCACGTACAAAGGCTTCAAAACAATTTTTTTTTTTTTAAACCAGAGGAACCCATGTAGGACCGGTCCTCCGCCTGGGAGGATCGGTCCTCCAGAGAGGAAACAGCGCAAGAATAGGCTCTGTGGGACCGGTCTGCTAATGGAGGGGATCGGTCCTCTGGGCGACAGATGGTAAATTGTTAGCCTCTGTGGGACCGGTCCTCTGAAGAGAGGATCGGTCCTCTGGGCGATAGTTGGTAAAATGTTAGCCTCTGTGGGACCGGTCCTCCGAAGAGAGGATCGGTCCTCTGGGCGATAGTTGGCAAAATGTTAGCCTCTGTGGGACCGGTCCTCTGAAGAGAGGATCGGTCCTCTGGGCGATAGATGGCAAAGTGTTAGCCTCTGTGGGACCGGTCCTCTGAAGAGAGGATCGGTCCTCTGGGCGATAGATGGTAAAGTGTTAGCCTCTGTGTTAGCCTCTGTGGGACCGGTCCTTTGATGAGAGGATCGGTCCTCTGGGCGACAGATGGTAAAGTGTTAGCCTCTGTGTCAAAAAAGGCTTTTACTCTAGGATTCCCCTGCACCAAACCGTCTCATCATCCACTATCCAAAGACAAGAAAAATACACCAATGAAAATTCAGGATTCCCCTGCACCAAACCGTCTCATCATCCACCACTGACATCTGAAATCCATTTCAAATTTTTTGTATGACACACTTACTCAAACCAAAAGGAAGGGTGATGGGGTATAAAAACAATAAATCCCAAAGGAGGAGCAAAGCCAACACCTCACTTTACTGAGTCCATTTTATTGTTAGAGTTCATATTCTCCAGCATGAACAGGAGAATCAGAAAGGCTGTTAACCGTAAGGCTTATAGGAAATTGATTTTTGAGGAGTCTCTTCAACCAAAAGTCCCAGCTAAGGATGCATGGTCTCAGACCGACTCAACCCCAACAAATGAGTTTGAGAGCGACTTTGTGAACAACCTAGTGAACACCTGGGTGCCATCCTTTCAATATGTACCTCGGTGTTCAGTGAACAAACTAGGTGAGCTAACTGTTGGTCCACCATTATGTATTACGGATGCCCAAATTAACTCCAGGGAGGAGACACACCAGTTTCACATGCACCAGTCATCACATGATGGTGCAAACCATTTTCATGATCATGAAGTGGAGCGTACTAGCAACATATCCTTCCCATCTTCGGTTGACACTGCTAGTTCCAAGCGAAAGTTACCAAAAGATGTGGTAAACTACACCAAAGTGGATCAAGACAAGCCCAGTAGTTCGAAGACCAATGCCTTCAGCTACTGTGTGTGGGAAGATTCTGAGAACCCCTCGGAGAACATGTACGTTCCAGACACGTTCGACGAATCGTCGGTGGATCCGTGCACTGGCTTAGAGTGGGAACCATGATGCCCTGGTACTGGTTGTATGCTCATGGGACTTGCATTTTTAACCTCAGTATGTTTTTAGAACATTATCTCCTGCGATGTGAAGCTACACGTCTATTTCCCAGCAACAATTGTGTCCTGGGTGTTAAGTTAGTGGCCAAGTGATTATGGTCTTAACCAATATTGTTTGAATTGCATACTATAAGTACGGTAGTTGGCTAGATTCTGTTAGTCCAATATAAATGTGGATGTGCATGACCTTTTAAAGGAGTGATATTAAACTCAGATGTTTTTTTTATTTTGTGAACACTGCTGCAGGTTTTGTATTTTGAAATATGGAGTTATTGGGCTGAGGAATAAACCAAGCATAGTTTATTTAGTTCTTTTCACTGTGTACGCATATAAAGTGATGACTTTTGGGAAACAAATCACAATTTTGATTCCTGCAATCTCCATCATTAATGCATGGTATTGACAAGAGGCCATGTTGTATCTTGTAGTAATAACTCCCAATTACTCACTCACCCAACTACCTCCAATTAATGGACTCACAGCTACATATAGAATACTCTTGCATGCCCAAGGGCTCAGGTTCAGGCTGTTGCAAAATTTTGATTGTGCCTGCATATCTGCTATTGTGGTTATTGCTGTGAAGACTGCTCCAACAAAGGTTGGTCTTATATTATTACTATAACTCCTGTGTACGCTTGCTGTAGCATCTATTGTAATTTTGTGATCTATTAAATTTTGTATGTACTATGTAGATCGAGATGAAGATGGATGCTACTTCATCAGGGACCAAAAAGGCTGGATGCTCTGAAAGTCAGCACACAAGTGGCATGTATTACCCTTCCAAGTGTAGACCGAGGCAGTATGGACTGACCTCACTAACAGGAAAAGACTCTTTGAGATCTCGGAACAAACGAACACTTCATATACTGGTGGTAAATTCAGAGGATGAGGACTTCTCCAACTTCTGCATTGAGATGGAGAGGATAAAATCTGACAGGGACAAGGTATTTACTTCGGATTTTATGGAGTTCTTGATATTTTATGAAAATCTAATTGAGATGCATGGGGATGACTACAAGTTCAATAGAGTTGATGTGGTGAATTGGGAGAGGTCGCAGGATCCAGTATACCTTCCAGATGGAAGAGAAATTTAAGCATGTTGACAACTCGGGCATAGCAAGATATAGCATGGCAAGGGGTTTTTTGGTGCCTGGGATTTGAGCCATTTTTGGTTGGTGGTGGGGGCCCCTATGCAGGAGGGCTTACGAAAACAAATTTGATGTTGTAGTATTTTTGAGTTGTGCTAGCCATATTTGGAGGTATGTGTATATGACAGAATATTTTTGAAGCACTTTATGTATAAAATGGTCATGGAGATTCTGCAGGGCCAGGTAGAATCTATGGTAGGGGTTTTTTGGTGCCTGGGATTTGAGCCATTTTGGTTGGTGGTGGGGGCCCCTGTGCAGGAGGGCTTACGAAAACAAATTTGATGTTGTAGTATTTTTGAGCTGTGCTAGCCATATTTGGAGGTATGTGTATATGACAGAATATTTTTGAAGCACTTTATGTATAAAATGGCCATGGAGATTCTGCAGGGCCAGGTAGAATCTATGGGTTGTATTTGTGCAGGTGGCTTTCAAAGTATTTATGATAATCTCTTCAAAAGTATTTACTTTTATAAAAAGTAAGTGAAATTCCAATTCAATAGTTCTTAGTAGGAGGCTTATATGGTTTATGGAATTAGATAAATAAATTGCAGGCTGACATGAATTGAAGTGGAGCTAATTTCATATTATTTTATAAAAATCACTTTTTATTTTGGGTGGAGAAAAAAGAGCATGAAAATCAGTTCGAACATGTGTTATAGTGCTTATCCTTTTGTAACTATAGCAAGTACACCATTACATACTAACACTATATCATATTAAGTTCTGTCCAAAGTAATGGAATAAGAAACAAAAATATTAATGCAGAAGTTCAGCCAATGCACCTAAATCGACAGTAAGGTGGGTTTGCAGTCCCTCACTGATGAAGTTAGTATGTCAGAAGCTTCCTTCACAGTAACCCACTTCCACAAGCATGATATTTACTGACCCGACTTCCCTAAAAGAGTGATGGAAATATATAAAGTACACCCAAACTACAAGTCCCAGACCCACTTGCATCATTCAGTTGGGTTTCAAATAGCAGTTGTTATAGTGTGCCTATATATGCCCAAATGTAGTTGGGGTAACAAGCACTTATTCCAAGCCAAGGTTAGAAACAAATGACTTAGTTAGTCATTTAAAATGTTCTGAAAAAAACAGCCCGCCTTTTTTTTAAGTATTCCCTCCATAAAATAGAGCTAGTAAGACTGCATAACACATTTTCCCATAAAATCCATGATAGGTGGCGTCCACATAGTGGCTGAAAATCATGTGGAGCTTATCCCCCCAGCCATTTATATTGAGAGTAAACAAGCTTAAATACATCCCCTGCTGGTTTCAGTGATAATTACTCCTATTGTGAAGAAGGTTGCAGAAGCATAGTTAGGTTGAAGGACACTTATTGCCTCTGTCAAGAATCTTGGATCAGTATATCTTGATAAAGGTATGACATATTCCTTTTGGTAAGAACTGGAGCTTTACTTTAAGAGTACCAACTGATGAGCAAAGAACTCGGTGTATAAAAAAGATTCACAGACACATAATGATGCATATAGAGAAATAACTTCAAACCAGTGTCAGAAGTGAATATTATATGTAGTGGTTCCAAGTAAATAGTGTCAATGATGTAACATATCTTGTTCTTGGCTGTTGACTATGGTGTGTGTTAGGTGCTTTGCATGATTTCTGAGTGCTAGGGCATTAAAAAAGTCCATATAATTTTGTCTTTTTGATTGAAAACGAGTTTAGGGGTAAATATTTACCATATTTGCTGGATCTCAAATGTTAGTTGGAGTTCATAAAAAAGTCCATATAATTCTTATACCATATAAGTATTTGCTTAAGTTTGAGGCATATTTTTGGAGTTCCTAGATTATTATTATTATCATGTTTGACAACCCCTTAAATAGCAATGTGGTTCACATTCACTTATATAAGACAAGTATAATGAAGAGATTAATGTGGCTTAATTAACATGTGATCACCATGAATTTTATTGTTCAGTTGGGTATATATATTTTTATCCTTATTAACAAGTCTTATGTTGTTGTCCCCTAGGAAATATTAACATACACATAAATTTCATGCTCACATTCATGCTATACACACATGGATCACGTATTCAAGTGTGAAACACATAAATTTCACTCCACCAATTCTTTGTCCTTAAATTTTCAATCATAAAAAGGTTTCCAAGATTCCCTACTTGGATTCCAAGCTAGCGACGTATAAAATTTTCAGTTTGGATCCTTTAGACGTTACCCGAACCTAGACCCAACACAAATAAATACCCAACAAAATATACATTAGAAAATAAGAATACATTTGCTTTTTAATTAAAGTAGGTAATTAATTAAAAGATATATTTATGAATCTTTTTGACTACTCTAAACTAGTTTTATAGTAAAGAAGGCTGAAAATTAACATAAACAGCTACCAGACCAGGTCGTAATCCATATCGGTGTATGTGAGTATGGTCTGATGCAGACCAGGTTTATTGTCATCTTCATTTGTTCAGAATTTTCTTCCAACTTCAGTCTAAAGATAGCCTTATCAAACCGTGGTCAAAATCTATAGTCTTACACTTGTTATAAAGTTTGGAACACCCTCTTTAAAAAGCTATGTTTAGATTTCAAATTGGAGTTGTATATTTTAATTTTTAAGACCACAAAAATAGGGACATGAAACTACCCTGTTTTATTTGTTTCAAATCCCAAAGTGTTGATTCGAATGTTTAAAATGTTTACCCCTAGATTGAATACTCCAAAACTGATTATAAGACTTCACACTCATGCAATCACACCTTGTTCTTGCTTACTTCAAGGTCCCAAATCTGTTTTAGGTTTCACATCTGACTTATGAAACTCAAACTTATAATTTAAAATTACTCAGGACACCCAAACAAAAACCCAAATTTTAATTATACTTCAACCTATTTCATTCAATTCAAATAACGTAAAATTTATTTATGTACTCAAATTAACCCCGAAAAAATCATTAACTCAACTAAATCAAACATACTAACTTGGAAGAATTTACAAAATTATACCTAAGCTTTGAACTCAAAACAACCAAAAATTGAACTATAAAGAACAACTAAACACAAACTCAAAAACTAGATCAAAGCCCAGCAGTTTTTTCTCTTCGTTCTCTCCCTTATATGCTATATTTCTGTACTATATTTCCTGCAAGTACCTACTCTTCTCCTTTCATCTATCATCTTATCCCTTGAAATGATTAAATCCAGATCTAGACTTCCCATCTAGACCTCCACCTGCTGCTCCCACATATAATAAAGTAATATACTAGAGTGGAGGAGCATAGTGCTTACTCACAACAAGAGACAATCATGTTGTCTGAAAGTTTTATTGGACCCGTAAAGCTAAAGAGGTTGGCCCTAAATAACAAACTAATGTAATTCAAGCCCAAAATAAAACAAATAATCCATGTACCAAAACTATTACTATTCTTTTTTTTTTAAAACTTATTTAATTTTGGCACCAAGCATTTTAAATTAATAAAACACAATTTAAAATGTTAGATCTCACACCACCTATGTACTGGCTCATGGTATAACAGATGTTGTATTTTTACACATGAATTTACATCAAATTAAATGAGCCTCTTGGTAATTGCATTGATGGTACTTCATATTCTTAAATACAGATTTAGGTCTCCGGATATTACTTGAGTCCTTTTCATATATATGCTGCCAATATGCAAGTTCATTTTTTTTAGGAGGTTGAGTCCAAATTGAAATTGTCAGTAGAACAACAATTTGTATGGACATATTTATGTGGTGTACCCTTAGTTGATACTATATTTTTATTAACAAATCTTATGTTGTTGTCTCCTAGGCGTAACACTTCTTGAATGGCATTCCCAAATTCAGAAACAGAACAACAAACCATGGTGAATGTAGATGAGGTTCCAGAGACACAGCTGAACCTTGACATTGTGGCAGAAGGGACAGCAGAAGATGTTACTCATGGGGAGGCTAATGATGCTGATGTAACCCCTATTGAGGCAGCTCGGAGTGTCAGGGGACGTAATAGGGAGAACTGGGCTAAAGTTGGTCCCGAAGTGATCAGATTCAATAGGTTTGGCCAAGCTGTTGCACCTTTAGCAACAGTTGCAAGGTGGGCTAGGTATCTTGGCCAGCAAGCCATTGATCAAACAATCTTTCCGATTCATGTAAAAGATTGGAGACGTTTTAGAGGGGTTCCATTGGATCGTGCATGGAAAAAGATTGAGGTATGACGATCATTTATAAGAGAATAGCCATTTTATGGTATGCATAGTAGCTGATAGATTGTAATTTTTACAATACCTCTTTAGACGAGTTTGCTATTATTATCCGAAATTGTGGTGCAGGCCACAATTGACTGGACGGATGAGAGAACACAGGCCTTAAGCCGCAGAATCCGGTGGGTTGCAGAGGCAAAAATGAATGAGAGATGGAAGCACCACAAATGTCAATTGAGGAAGGATTGGTACAAGCCATTCATCAACACTTCCTAAAGGTTCGTATGCGGAGACAACCATGTCAATCCTTCCCAGTGGCTGGCCCTTGTTGCTTACTGGGAAACATCAGAGGGACAGGTGAGATTCGTCTACTAATCTTGCAAGTTTGATTGGTCCATTGACTATTTAATGGCCTTCACTTTAAAATTTTCTATTTTAACAACCCACTGGACCATAAGACAGCAACTATGATCAAGTTTGATTTCATAATTGACTATTTAATGGCCTTCACTTTCAGATTTTCTATTTTAACAACCCATCGACCATAATACAGCAACTCCTACTGGTTTTTATAATAAATTGTGTGTGCATATATGTAGAAACGTTGTGCGGTGAACTCAGTAAACCGAAGCAATCTCTTGGTTAGCCACACCACTGGAACAAAGTCTTATGCCTAAGTTAGAGATGAATACGTAAGTCGAGTTACATGCAATTAGTGACGTTCTAAAACACTCTTCATATTATATATGTTTCTTTACTATATGGTGATATTTATGCAAGCTAATATTGTAATTATTCATTTAGGCCCAGGACCATGATGGTGAGGAACCAAACAGAATTGAGCTATTCAAACTCACTCACTATCGCTCCAATGGTGACCCTGTGGACTAAGCATCTCGGGGAATAATGGTGAGATTTGTTGGTTTTAATTTGGGGCTTGAACTATGTCAATCTGCTGCTTCCCCATATAAAATCTATTTACTTTATAAATGTAGCTAGATACATATAACTTGCTCACCTAATTTCAGAGTTGTAAATAGTTATACTATAAGATGCATGCAGCTGTGATATACATACCTACTACTTGGACTCATTTCCAATTGATCGGTGTGATGCAGTAATGAGTTTCATGTGTTGCAATTAACAGGAGGAGCTAGATAGGCGCGTGTTAGAGTACGAAGGCATAGAGACAAACCCACCTATCACCGCTATGATATGCAACAACATATTTGCAGATGTGCTGGGACCTGAGACTGGTGGTAGAGTAAAAGGCTATGGTATTGGGGTTGCACCCACAGATATACCTGGCCTAGCAATTAACCGGCGTGGGGTCGGGGCAGAGCTTGAAGCCCTTAGGTTGGCGAATCAACAATTGGTGGCTGAGGCAGCCAGGCAAGTAGAGGTTCAGAGGGTTGAGATGGAGCATCACCGAGCTGTTATGGAGAGGTATCGTGAAGATATGGAGAGGCTGCGGATGATGAACACTCAAGATATAATGCTCATGCAAAGGCAACAGTCCCAACTCGATTTCAACATGAATGGGAGGCTCACTTCAGCACTAGACAACTATTTCAGGGGTGCCATTGGCACAAGTATTAGCAGCAGTCCAAACTTGGATGCCCAACTGCCCCAAATTCAGCCTTCTGCAAATTCCACTGACCTCCAGCCTACCCCATCTGCTTTCACTTCGTTCTCTAGAGGGGGAATGGCAATCTCAAGTCAAATAATGCATCCTCAAGCCATACATGGAGCATGGACGACTGGTGGCGCTTCAGCAAGTGGAACTGGTCAGACAGAACATAGCTAAAACAGGACAAGGCTGCTAGTAAGGTTATTTTTGATATTTTTGCTAATGTACACAATATGCTATGTTGTCCATATTTTGTGACTGCAAGCACAAACTTGGGGGTTTATATTACAATTATAGGGTGTGAAATAGATTACCAAGTTTGGTAGGCTGCTTAAGTACTTGGAGATAGGACACAACCATGTAGCAAGGTGTTTTGATGTTTTGTTAAGTAATATGGTTTATATCTGATCAGTCCAAGTGGCTATATATATGGTTCTGTTAGATTTTTACAAATTGATGAAATGTGTGATCCTTCTATTTTTATATATGCACTCAGCTTGGTTCATTCAAATCTTATGTTCAGTTATAGTAAATCAGTTCACATGGCTGAAATCATTCAATGTCATTTATCTTACTTCCCAATGTACTACAATGTTAACCCAAATTAGGTGTTGCATCTGCAACCGTTTAAGCAGTGGGTAATTATAAAAATTTATTATTCTTGAGATGCTGGCATGAGCTTCCATCTCAGGGAAGGGAAGATAAAGCAAGAGTTAGTTGGCAAGTACTACCAATTTAAATAAAATCCAAGATGTAAATGGAGGTGCAGAAAATCTTTTGAATCAATTTTTAATTGGTCCCTGCATGAATTAAATCACCACATCAGACTTGGTTTGGTACACGGGAAATATTTTTCAATTTCATATCAACATGCCACCAATTTGAGGGAATGGTGGAGGACACTTAAGGCATTGATGCCAAATAATCCACAAATTCATCTGGTGGCCATTTCTGCAGCAACCCTTAAATTGGTGATATGCACAGTCACTATAAACACAATAGTGACAAATGTCCATGGCCATACACTACACTGATGGCAACTTATCTGCACCAAACTAGCAACTAAACATGAAATGGTTACAATGGAGCAGGGACTAGTAGCAGGATTGGTGATGACACAAACTGTCAGTCTGTCATGACAGTTTGTGTCTGAAATCACCACCAAATGCTCAGCTGGGTTGCCTAAACCAGCTTGCCACCCCAACCTGTACCTCCAACATGCCAATAGTGGCTGCGGGGTGGCAAACTGCAATCACCCACCATTTTCGGTGCCAGTTGGGACAATAGATAACAATTAAGTTTGGTGTTGATTGGCCATAAATGTTGTAGTGTGTGCTGGAACAGACTCCTGTGGATGCAACAAATGTCTCGATGTTAACACAGCCGACAAGCACCAACTCTTTCAGTGACGGCCACTTAAGAGTGCAATTAGGAGCAGCACAAAAAGTTTCGAGGGATCTTAAATCAACAAGATAGAGAGTGGATACTTGAGAGAAAACAATGTTCCTTTTCACCTCTCCATTTCCACCTCTTGCATTTTTGGCAACAATGTCTACCATCTTGCGGCATTCACGTATATTCATGACTTCTAGTTTCACCAAGCCTTCAGCAATGAAGAGTGGGAACACATATATCAATCTCTCGCATCTGAAAACTTGGAGTTTTCTCAAGCTTTGAAATGCCGAAATGTTTTGAGGTGGGTTCCACACATGAGTCAACATGGGTAGATCATTCAACTCCATTATTTCTAAGCAAGAGAGTGTTGCAGTAGCATGCTTATCTTTGATTTCTGGACCTTCAAAGTCAAATACCGTTTCCAGTAAGCTACAGTTTCTTACTTCAATTTCTTCCAGATGATGTAAGCTCTGCAGTATCACATTGGATGAGAAAACACCAGACAGCTTTTCACAGCTGATCACCTTCACAAATCGTAGCTGACGAAAGGATTTAGCCTGCAGAGTTAATGTAATTAGGTATCATATTCTAACCAAGTAGCTGACATTTATTTGCGCATGTGAATCCCTGCAAGCAATATATAAGAAATGTTGGAAAAAATATACAAATTAGTTTTAAAAATGAGAAACCAAGGGGGATTAATTAATTAAGATATTCTTGAGAAAATTAGGACAAATACCTTGGAGTAGTCAAATAAATGTTGTATAGCAGCATTAGAGCTACTTCCTGATGAAGCCAAACTAGTACTATTCAGGAGACTGATGAGTTGTGGTAGGCCTTCAAGCTTCAAGGTCATGAGTAGAGGAAAGTCCATCTTATATATGTTTTTGCTGATTCCAACGAGGCTTGGAAGATTTTGAAGATTCAAGTGTGTCAAATTAGGGAACTTGATCTCATCAATATGCTGGGCAGCAAATATCTCTTCCACGGCCTTGCAATCATGTATGTCTAGCTCCTCAAGTTGCTTGAGATGCATAGCTACTGGAAAAATGAAAATAGATTTCAAAGCATTACATGAACTCACTTTAACATGTCCTAGATTTCCCAGGCATTCAAATTTGTTCTCCCACAAATGTGTCAATGCAGGTAGATTGGATAAACATAACTCTCTAAGTTCCCCAAATGAACCCTTTGGGAGCTCACCATGACAAATATCCTTTAACGTACCTCCACCATGGATCTTCAGCGAACCCAAGACAGGAAAGGCGCCACTGCTCCTTGGAACCGTACGTGTGGTGTCAATGAGATATTCCAGATCATGACAGTACTGGACTGTTAGAGACTTCAATTTTTTACAACACTGTCCATCTAAGACATTGAGTGGGTCCCCCAAATTAATCATCTGTAACTCTAGAGTGTTCGTATTCTTTATCAACCCACTGATTCTACTACCCGCAAGAGAGTTTGCATCAAGATCATGAAGTCTCAAGTAGTTTTCACAAGGATTTACATCCCATTTTAGCTCCGACATCCATCCAATAGAGATTTTAAACGTTTCAAGCTTATCAAATAGCGTGCTGTTTTCCAGATCGTCAATTGGTGGCAGAACAGTTTCTAAAGAAGTCAAACTACTCCAGGAAAATAGCTCTAAAAGTTCTACAAGAGGAGTTCCTGCCATAAAAGTCGGATACTCCATGTACCGTTGACGACTCGAGGAAGGTCGCTCAAAAAGTTTAGCTTCCTGAGCTGTAGCCCGGTATTGAACCGCCGGTTGCAGGAAGCTATCCCTCAAGTACAGTTCTTCTAGATTTTCTAACTTCGATAAAACACCCGGGAAGCTTTTTGTTTGACTTGTACATTCCGTCAAATCTAGCAACCTTAGACTTGACAAATTTCCAATTTCACTTGCGAATTTTACGATGAAAGAACCACGTAAGCTGAGTATTTCTAGTGTCTGTAGCTTTACGATGACAGATACACTTTCCAAATTGCAATGCTCCAGACGCAGTGTTTTAAGGCGTTTCAAATGTGCAAGTGACGGCAACATGCGAATCCTCCTCATGTCTAAAACCTTGAGGTCTTCCAATTCTTCCAAATATGTATCTGGCGGTGTACTCAATTGATCACAATCTGGATCACAATCTGTACGTGACAGCACTAAAAGCTCAGTTTTAGTGGTTGTTAGTGTACTGGAAGTGTATGGATGCCTCAAAACCCCTTTCTTCTTAGTTGGCCAATCCTTCAGTTCCACCCCGTGTCTTATCAAAAATTGATCTTTGCTCTTGGAAGCTAATGATAATACAACCTGGTACACCAAATCATGCATTCTGACACACCCTTCCTTGTTGCTGTCCAACAACAGAAACCGACGTTTGAGTTTCGTAACCAAAACTTGCACGCGTCGTCTTTCTTCTGACATTGAATCAATGCCTTTAAAAAGCCGAAGCCCAAATGCATATCTAATCAAATCTTCAACCACTATATTACCACTCTCTGAAAATAGGCAACACAGGAAAAGACATGATTCGGCCTCCTTGCTTTCTAATAATTGGTGACTCAATTCTATTTGCAGATACACATCTTGTGTTATTTCTGGAATGTTTTCTGGGCAAGCCTTTGTTAGTTGTCCGTGTGCATCAAGCCAAGTATCCTCGGTTCCATGTTCTAGTGCTCTTCCCACAACCGAAATTGCCATTGGCAACCCACCACATTTCCTCATAATATCTTGTGCTTTGGAAAGCATTTTGGTATCAGATAAAATGCTCGAATTGTTTGTCATCTCCTTAAACAAGGTCCTGGCTTCAGGTTCTTCCAAAAGTTTAACAGGGAAAATGTTTCTGGTTTTCACCATAGGGATTGATAAATCTTGGTTTTGTGATGTTACCAAAATTTTGCAATTTTGATGAAATGGGATTGGAATGCCTACTTTTTCCCAAAAATTTGGTTCTGTCACGCAAACATTGTCTAATATTATAAGGATCCTTTGAGTAGTAGTCGCTAATCTTTCACGTAGCTTTCGTGCTCTTCCGCGGACAGGATCTCCTTCAACATTTAAATTTAGACCTAGAGGAACTGCAATATCACCTTGAATACGAATCAAGTCAGGTACTTTGTTAACAGTTGTCATCGGAACCACATCAAATAGACGCTCTGCTTCAGCTTTTCTACCAATTTGTTCAGCCAAAACTGACTTCCCTATGCCGCTCATTCCACATATCACAGTGAGATGGGTTTGATTATCCTTTAAAGCATCTACCACCTTTCTAATGAATGCATTTCTTGATTCAAGATCAATAGCTGTTCCCATTCCTGTGGAAGAAGGTTCCAATATCAATTTCAAACCGCTCTCAGTTATCTCCCTGAAAACAAGTTCGTCTGGTGACGTCAACATGATCTTGCATCTTTGGTCCCTAACAACAATAGGGATTCCAATTTCCTCCAAATGACTTATTTGCCAAACATCAGCCAAAATGAGGAGGAACTTTTCGGACTTGTTAGCTATTTCGGTACGTAGCGTATCTGCTCGGTCAGGAAAACTCTTATTGATCCCCAAATTCAATCCTAGCTTATCTGCAATTTCCCTTTGTATCTGTTCCAAGTCTGGACTTTGGGACACAGCTGCCATCACAACTTCTTCAAATAGATCATTATCCTTGATCATTTTAATGAACACTTTCGCTCCTACTGCATCATGTCCTCTTATTACCCCACAAATGCCAATCATTTTGATATTTTCAACTTCCAGAGCAGTTAAGACCTCCTTTGTGTGAGGTAATCTATATTCCAAAGCTACTGCTGATGGAGTAACAGGGTTGGATGTTCCTGAGGAGCTGGCTTCTTCACGCGGCTGATTTATGTTCGGAATGGAATCCTCATAAGGTTGTCTGGATGGAACTGGTAAACTCAGGGGAAGAGCAGGGTTGGATGTTCCTGAGGAGCTGGCCTCTTCACGCGGCTGATTTATGTCCTGAATGAAATCCTCATAAGGTTGTCTGGATGGAACTGGTAAACTCAGGGGAAGAGCAGGATCCGCAACAATGGTGAAATTCTCACCATCTCTAAGGACCTCATCAACATCACGACTCTTCTTATGAGCTTTCTTACCCAAGGAATAACGGGACTTCAAATTTGGAAACCGCCCACCAAAGCACCTTGCCTTCGTTGCTACAGTTTCTGTTCTAAAACTCCTCTGGATGTCTTCTATTATATTGTTTGCATTCTCTAGCCAAGGTTCAACTCCGGCCCTGATAGGCTTCAAATTATCTCTGGCTTCTCTCACCCTAGCTTCTGTGCTCTTTTTTTGAGCATACAACCTCCCAGCCTTTTTGGTGACTTGGTCAATGTGTTTCTTGTAACGAAACATGTATTCAAATTGATGCCAAATTGGTATCACGGCAAGGTCTAGTACTTTAGAAGCAAAAGAGCCTACAACAGAGCCTCCAGTACCATCCATTTTTTCTAAACCGAGGATCAAGGAAAGCAACGAAGAAAGCAATACCAAACACAGATCGAGAAACAAAGAAAGGAACGACCAACGAAAGGAAAGCAATATCGCTTTTTTTTTTTTTTTTTCTTGACTTCTGAGTGAATACAAATTCCCAGTTGTTAATAAATGAAGCAACGGGAGGAACGATCAACAAAGGCAAGCACTTTTTTTTTGTTTTTTTGGGTGAATAGATAAGCAAAGACGAGTGAAAGAAAGAAAGCAACTCATGAAACAAGACAGTTTTTATCTTTTTTCTTTTCTGAGTGAATACAAATTCTCAGTTGGAATAAATGAAGCAATACAATACTAAAGACGAGAATAAAGAAGGAACAGGAGGAACGAGAAAGCAAGCACTTTTTTTGTTTTTTTGGGTGAATACAGATTCAGAGATATAATGGATAAGCGAAGACAAGAACGAAAGTAAGTACAAGTCAAGAAACAACACTTTTTGTTTTCTTTTTTGGTGACAACAAAATATGAGACAAGACAAGTACTGAAGCAACTAGTTCTGAAGCATTGAATACCAAGACAAGAACAAGACAAGAACACAAGAAAGCACAGAAAAGTGAGATGAATTCAATTGCAAGGTTACCTCTCTCTTCTGTTTGTTGATCAGAGAAATTCAGAATTCTTGTAGCAGAGAGACTTATCAGACACAGTAAGATGGGATCTCAAGGAGGACTGATGGTCTTTCACATATTCAAAGGTCAACACTATAATCCAAATTATGACAAGTTTAAAATAATACCATTTCTATTTGATTGGATGAACATGTTACGCACCAACTCGTTGTCATTAAAGAATCAATTCCACCCAATCTCCTTCAACGCATTGGTTGGTGCCCGCAAAAAGGAGGCTCCTACTTTTTGTTAGTACCCCCCTTGGTCCCCAACAAGAACAGAAAAAGGCCTTCAAGCTGGTCCAGAAAGCTTGGTCTGTACTATAGGGCCCAAAGAAAAACCCATTTCCAAACTCATTTCAACCCGAGAAAAAAAACCCGAAAACAAATAGTGAATAAGCAAGAGTTAAGAAAGAGCTTTTTTTTTTTTTTTTAGCACTTGAACTTTGGTAATATCTATTATTTGTTCTAATTTCATACTAAAAATTAAAAGAAGTGTTAAAGAGTTTTATTTAAATAAAGTCTTGGTTTGACTTAGTATTTAGAGGTTCAACAAGTAGTTGGCATGTTGTTAGGAGTATCCCTACTCTACATGAAGTCTTATGTTCCCCATTGTAGTGGAGAATATTTTGATCTTATGATTAAAATTATTTTATTTTTAAAACACCATTGAAGATATAACTACGAAAAATCAAATAACTAAAAAATTATTTAGTTAATTATCTGTTAAATAATTGTTACAAATATCATTTGTTTTTTTGATAATAATTACATAGTCAAATAATTTTCAATTTAATTGATTTTTTTTTTTTTTTGCATAAATGATCTAAATAGTAATATAAAAAATGAATAATTTCGCTCATGAGATTATACTGAGGATTGAGATTAGTTTGAAAGGAAAAATAGCTATCATTTCCTCTAAAATTTTTTAACATAAGCAAGAGTTAACAGAATTTATGTTCTGGTGACCAAAACAAAAAACAAAACTGAGTTTGTGTCGGGGAGTAGTTTAATTTCCAAAGTCGTGACTTCGAGCCCCACATTGTAGGAGCATGTGTGATGGATTCTATTCAGCTATTAAGCCCATTAGGTTGGAATATCGGTTGGTACACTATGTACTCAGGTGAAACCTTTTTGCTGCATGGGCCTGCTTGGGTAGTTACTAGCGTAAAGCATTTCAAAGGAGCACCAATTTGTTTGGTCTGTTTTTTGGAGCCTTATATTAGCTGTTAATGCGTGCTTCTTATGGGTTGTCCTTGTTTTCTTTTCTTTTTTTATGGCCAAAGCATAATTCATTGAAGCAAATAGAGTATTACATAGTATCATGGAGAAGAGGTTCCAACGAAGAAGAAACCTCATCCTACCATGAATAGAAAATTACTACAATTCAAAACAAAACTGGCAAGCGCATGTACATACAGTTTCGAGAAATATAATCACATTTAGAACTATCGAATAGACTCCAAAACCCCTTGCCTCATCCATAAGATGCCCTTTTGAAGCAAGATCCTCCACCGAGATCCTAAATCAATTGATGATAGCTTGAGCATTCAACTTAAAAACCACATCTTCAAAACTTGCATTCAAACAACTGAATCCCGCCAAAATCTCAGCTTGCTGGGATGAAGAGATGTCGAAAAGAGGATAGACAATCACCACCACAACCTCCCCATCATGTCCCAAAGAACAACACTAAATTTAGCCCTTCTCGAGGACACGTACAAAATTAAGTACCGTCCACACTAAATTTCAGAGCAACAATTAACTAACATAAATTTCTTTCCATTGATAGCCAGAGAAAAAAGTCTAGTCAAACCATTCATCAAAAGAGGGACTCAACAAAACTAAAACAACTTAAATTAAACCACCTAAATTACTTAGAAAAGTCGCCATAGACAAACAAAACTTTGGGAATTTTTCCCCTTCTTTTACATTCTATTTCTCATGTAGAAACAGTAAAATGCAACTGTTTGTATATAGTAATTAAAAATACAACAAGTAATATATCCGTAGAAGTAATCCGAGTTGGGTGAACCACGCAAATTACTGTGTTATGTACGTGGGATCGATTGTGAATATTGTACAATTTCATTTCTCTTGTTGAACCTAATTTGAGCATCAAAACATGAGCATTTCACCTCAAAATCTTCCCTTAATTTGCAATTGGTTAGCCTCTTGGAATTCTAAAATTTTTATTAACCTATATATCTGTACTTGTGCTATAAGTTGGTTGGAATTCATTGCTGGCTTCATTAAAATTTCAAAAAACAAACCAAAATAAACAATAAAGATTACAATTGGTTTAACATTGCAACAAATTATGAGGTAAAACGTCCTAATCATGCATAGAGCCTAGTTTGTGGGCAGCAAAGAGTGGCTTCTGACTCTTAGTGTTTGCCAAAAGTCACTTAAACCCTTATCAACTTTTTAAGGCCTCGAATCTTTTGAGGTTGTGAGAGCTCTTCACTTATGGTTTCCTTGTCATGTGGCTTGTGCCGGCCACACGTGTCTTGGCTTTGTTTAGTGTCTTCACTGCTGCTTAAGAATAAAACTTACAAAATAATAGAAAGTAAACCATATAAAAAAAATAAAAAAGCAAGGAAGTAAACCATAACTTCAAAATCTTAGTCAGAGTTGTTATTAAAATGGTTGACTACGTCCATTTTCCTATAACAACTCCTGGCCCTTATAAAAGACACCAGTGCACCATATATATGTATTTCTTTTATATATTATTGGTAATTAACCATTCTAAGGTTATCACCTGAATCCTGATCATAAATATATTTGATTTGTCAAATATGCATGAAATATAAGCAGTAAGCGGTCCAACTCATTCTTCCATATACATTAATACAAGTCAAAGTATTAAATACAATATGTTGGAGGGTTGTGAAGGCCATGAAAGGTCAAATTTCGAAAGCTCCATAAGGTATCAAATTGTGCAAGCTATAGTTGATAGTTCAGCATCCATATGCTTTGTCATCAATTCCTGCTTGTACTTTTTTTTTTTTTTCTGTAGATTCCAAACAACGAGTCTCCTCCTTAGGATCATTTTACCAACTTTTTTATTATTATCTAGAACGCGTACGTTCTTCAGTCCTATGTGCCAATGTAAATTAGTGTAACAATGATATATATGTTCTGCAAGGTTGTTAATTAAGCAAGCTCTAAGTTTTGATGAAAAACTAACCGTACAAGGCAGCCCATATTTTCTCAGGGCTTGTTCAGGAGTGGCTCAATCTGTAGGAAGCGCTTTAACTAGAAGCACTTTTTTTTGAAGCACATAAATTTTTTTGAAAAATATTTGAGTGCTTTCAAGTATTTCATAATTCAAAAGCATTTTTAATATTTTTGTTCAGTAGCGCTTTTATTAGAAGTATTTCTAGTTAATGTACTTGGAAGTGTTTTTCAAGTGTTTTTATAACCCTAAATCACTTTTAATTTTTGTTGCCAAACGGAAGCAAATGCGCTTTTAAGCCTTCTAAAAGTACTGTCAAACAAGTTCATAATTGGAAATACAATTAGGTGTACCAGGGAATTCTCAAGTTGCAATCTAGTGGTTGTTTTGATGGAATGTCCATTAATAGGAGCCGGGCCAAATCCCCAAATCTGTTGCAGAGAATATCCAAAGGAATTGTTTGTTGAAGTTTTTGCAACATCCCAAAATATATTGTTATTAATTTTTCTTTTTTTTGTATGCATGTGATAATTTTTTTTGAATTGGGAAATTTTATTATTCTCCAAAAAGTTCACTTGCAATATATATCACTATGTGCTCAGTGTTATAACTTATATCGTAAGATTGGAAAAAGCTTTAATTTTATTAGCATCGCTGGCCCTGAAAATTCTGCTGGAATTACATTTGATCACATCTTATAAGCTGCCAAGCCAAACACAGATAGCTAAATTGCATTGCTCTTTCCTATCACACTGAAAACTAGCCCTTTCTTAACCTCTCTTCAAAACCTGCATATTTACATTTTTTTATTTAGTTGTTAATTTTTTGGGACCCCCTGACTTGGGAATTTATCATCACAATCCACCCTTGAGAAAGCTAATGCACAGCCTCTTCCATGCCTCCCTATCGGGCTCACGTGCCTCCATCTTGGCCTTCAACTCCTCAGATTCAGAGTCCTACAACAAAATTGGAAAAACAAACAAATTATGTCACCAATATGCCACATGATGTGATTGTATACCTGTTACGTCAATTATTATGACCGACTGATAAGTAGTACATTAACTATCATATCATTTAGCTAGTTAATTAATATGGTCAAAAAAATGTGATCTTTATAATATTACGCTTCAAAATAACATTACGTACCAAAATGTAATTAAGTTTAACAAGTCGATCAATAAGGTTAAGAAGGATGTCTTTGGTGTACTCAGGGTGGCCTTGGATGCCCATGATGTGATCTCCATACTTAAACATCTCGACCCCAGTCTTATCGGACCATGCAATCAACTCAGCCTTTGGTGGAAGTTCCCACACCTAATAATTTAGGCATAAGATAATTAGGCCACACATGGAAATCAAATCTAGGGCCGTGACTTCTTACAGTCTTTGACATACACACCTCATCTCGATGGATTTCATAGATGGAGAGAAGAGCTGGGATTTTGAGAGATGAGAAGACCTTGGATGATGATGACAAGTGGACGGTTCGGATTCCAATGTCCCACCCTGTGTTGGCCCTCCCAGATTTTCCTCCCAGTGCCCGGCTTAATATCTAACGTCAAATTATGAGTTAATTCAAAAAACAAATCATGACTTAAATAAATCATACTTCAATTTTTCATAATATCTCATTCTCAACAAAAAGAAAAAACAAAATTATCACGTTATGGGCACTATATTTATAATTATATATAGAAATTGTACAGCTCATTGCGAGCTAAAGGGGCAAGCAGGACCCAAAAACAGAGACATTTAAGATATAAAATGTCACAAATCAAGCAAAGGCAATTTAAAAAGGTTGGTTAGAGGTTGGAGTCAATCATATTTTCTTGTAACCTGAAAATAACTAATCAATTAATTAAAGAATTGACATATAACCACAAGTCAACATGTCATAAAATATTGAGTTAGGATTTTCTATTAAAACTGCAAAGTTTTTAACTTTAACTTTTAACCCCAACAAGACATAGTCTTGAATATAAGTACAAAATCAGCACTACAAAAATCAACAAAGGATCTTACTTTATAAAATATTGTTCGAAATATTAATAGTATAAAATCAAACTTTTTCTTTCCTATTAACATTCTTTTTTCTCATACATGATGCAGATCTTACAAAGATTCCACTGTAAGAGACTTGGGAAATATATATATATTTCAATTTTTTCACATGAAGTGGATTCTACTGGTAGAGAATTGGAGGAGAACAAATTAAAAAGATTAACAGTTATTTTCAGAATGATTAATATTAAATTAACGAACCAATAAAGGCAAACTTTCATGGAAGTCATTTCATTCATTGTATATGATATTAACGTGTGCATGTGGTGTTACACAACTTTATCCTACACTCATGATAATGGGGGACAAATATGATGCAAGAAAGACCTCTTAGCAACAAACAACACCAAAGTGTTGTATTGTATTGGAGTACCCAAAACGCACCATTCACCAAAACCCAATGGAATCCAATTAAATTAAATTAAATTAAATTAATGACACAAATCAATTTGTGATGGGACACCACGTTTCTCCACAGAGTTAGACTTTGCACTTGCCTCGAGCTCTTTGTCCACATTAAACTTTCATAGATATTGTAATTAATTAAGTCTGGCGTATGTCAATTAAATTTTAATTAGATTTCAGTGACTTCGGGGTTTCAGCTTTAATTTAATTTAGTATAATAATATTATTATGCTAACATGCGTGATGCATCTATCTTATGGGGAGCTTTGTCCTAATCCAATCATATTCCAAGAAAACCCACCCACCTGCTTAAAATTAATTTCCCACCAAAAGATATTTAAACACGTTCACAACATTATAAATTATAAAATATAATATATAATACCCCCTAAAATTTCATGTACGTTAGGCCTGTATTAAGAAATTGACGTTCCAAATTTTGCCGATTATAAGCCACGTACGTCAGCATAAGAGATTAAAAAATTTAACAGAACAAATTGAAATGAAGTGACAAATGAATTAGTTAAAGTTTAACGTACAAAATTAGACAAAGTACAATTTGGAAAGAAATAAAACATACGGGAGATAAGAAAGCTTCTCTTATATATGCAGAAGCTTCCATGCAAAAGTTGTACGGAATTTTTTGATGGGCTTCTGCATAAAGAAGCTTCCCGAAAAATAATTTGTAGGAATTGCTATAAATGAGGATGTGTTTGGGAGTTGTTTATAAGTGTCAAAAACGCTTTAAAAACCAAATTTTTTTCATTTTATAACATTTGGCTAAAATACGCAAAAAGTTCTTTTTGGGAATAGAGAAGCAAATTCATAAGAGCTTCTAACTTATTGTTTCATTTTCAAGAAGTACTGGGTAAATGTGTACAAAAAACAAATAATAATAATAATAATAATAATAATATTTAGGTTTCTAATGAAATTTTTTGCTTCGAAAAAAGGCGTTTTTGAAAACAACATTTCACAAAAAAGCATTTCCAAACAAGGCTTAGGATTCGCGACCCTTCTCCATAGATTTATATCACACTTGTGTGATATGTATTGGCAATGTTTTCATATCGACAATTGCTTCTGCTTCACTATATCTAATAATAATACCAAAGTGAGACCAGAGGGTTGGTATATGACTATATACCTCACAATTATGTGACTCTTATACATATGCGTGTGTATATATATATATATATATACTTGGTGTGAGTGGCTCGATCTTCTTATCTAATAATATCATATCTTCTACTGACTTTAGGTCCAACATATAGTGCCTTGTGT
>QANT01005950.1:0-15244 GCA_003254885.1 Purshia tridentata | reverse complement strand
GCCGCTAACGGTCATAATTGACTATAGGGGGCTACATCTTTAATCGAGTATGCATAATTTCTCATTAGCTTTGGTGACTTAATTTTCTTCTGAGGACAATAATGGCTTATGTAGGGCTTATGCATAATTTTTTTTTTTTTTATCAAATTTTGTTTTATTTATTGAAATATTAAATTTGTATTCTAAATTCATATCTCAAATAATGTATCAGTTTTTTATTTGATATAAATAAATGAGTTTCATTGAGTCATAATAATTTATGAAAAACTACTGTATGTATTTATGATAAAATTTAAAACTTAAATTTAAATCTTTAATATTTATTTCTATCAAATTAGATATTTATATCATTATGTAGTACAACATCATTTAGTGCAAGAAATTGATAACTCTAATATTATTGCCTCTAATTATTTTCATATTAATTCATGGCAAGAATTTTAAGTGTAACAGCTTCTTCCCAAATGTTAACATCACCTCCTCTTTACTAGTTTGTGGCCTTGGAATTCGCAGGTGCTTTATCCCCATTCACTGTTTTGTTGTCTTTGTCAAATTATGATGTCTAGTAGCTTTTTCGAGATCTATCAATCTAAAGACTTTTTTATCTGAAAATTATCGAATAAACTTAAGAACTCACAGAGTACGTCGAGGGCAACTTATTAGTTAGGACTTGAGTTTTCTCAGAAGAAGTTATAGGTTCGAGTCAAATAACACATTAATACACATGATAGATTAATGTGAATTAAAAGACCTAAATCTTCATGATTGTAGTTGACTAAGAATCTTTCCTAATAGTAATTCGTAATTTAATTAGTGAGCGAAAAAATAAAGAAATAAAACTATTGAGAAGTATAATTTAGGGACAAAGTGTAGCCTAGGTTGAAGGACTATCTCAAAGTGAATGCTAACTCACCGAAATGCAACTAACTCAATTTTTTTTACAAGTGAATGCTAACTTTGTTGTGGATAGTCTACAGTATATATATGTGGATGGTTCATTACTAATATAATTAAGACATTTTAAGATAAAATCTCATACGTACTTGTACATATAGTATAGGTAATAAATTTATTGGGTTTGTTGTCACTGAAAAAATTGACACTCTATGTTCTTACACTCACACTATGTTTACCTAACAAGATATATAATAAGATCGACAATATCGATATTAGACTAAATTTAGTATTTGGGCCATGCAAGTTTGTTGGGCACAATGGAAAATAGAGAATGAGTTTTGGTTGTTCTCTAACGAGAGAGAAATCAGGGGGGGGCGTAAGTGATTGTGCAAATTAAGAGATAAATTTGTCTCAAATTTTTGAGGTGTACGTGTGGAGAGAACATTTGTGGGTGTCCATAGATCAATCATTTACGTAAACTAATTAGGAAAAACAAATTTCTATTTCTTTAATGTTTAATAGCAGATAAGGGCCAGGGCCATTTAAGTGGCCAATTGTCAGTTTTCAGACCAAAAAAACACGTTGCTAAGTCAGTTTGTAATATAACCTTTTTGTAAAACTTTGCTTTTTTGTTTCTCAGGTAAATATATATTCTTTTGTTATCTTTTATATCAATAATTGAATAAGATCGAAGAAAACTGTAATTTTTTTGGCCGATAATTATGAGTCTAGTGATATTTTCTTTGCAATGTTAATTAAGAGAGGTCATAAATTCAAAATTTTTTATCGAAGACTAAAAAATTTGATTGATGAATAATAATATACTGAAGTAATAGAATAATATCTCTATTAAAAGAAATATATTTTGCTAAGAAAATAATAAAAGAATACTTATGGTTACTCGTAATTGGTCCATCTTTACATAATAAAGAAATAAAATTACCTTTATTGAGTGCATATATAGCTTATTTCCTATGAGTCCATAAATTAAGAAATGTAGCCAATACTTGTGTCCATAAATGAAATTAAGTAATGAAACTGTTTGCGTTAAATAACGAAAATAAAAGAGAATCAATAGCTTTACAATTTTGGCAAAAAAATATCGATTGAAAATGGAAAATCAGTCAAGTTGCTTGAGCATGCAATATTCGACTCATTGACTGTCTTTGATAACATGGTAATGAACGCAAACGGCAATTAATCTCTTATATATAAAAACGTTACTCGTCTCCTTGCAATGCATGTTACTCTCTTCATTGCATTTGCTACACCTCTGTAACCCCAGAAAATTCTCTCTCTCTCTCTCTCTCTCTCTCTCTCTCTCTCTCTCTCTCCGAGTTCTGCTGCAATGGCTGTGCAGAGGGACCTGATTTCCCTAACATTAGCCGCAGTGGCGGCGGTGGTGGTGGCGGCGGTGGGTCTTCCTTCTCAAGGTTGCCCATCACCTGATGGTGGTGGTTTGCAATACACAGTGGGAGACTCAGATTGGACCCTCCCTCCTACGGCAGATTACTACACCAACTGGTCCTCTAGCCATTTCTTCAAGATCGGGGACTCTCTCGGTAAACCCTCAAATATACAACTTCAAATTTCTCTGCCGATCATATAGATTATATGCATACACACACGACATAACATCTATGCTACATTCCAAAATATGTGGCAAACAAATTATATTGCCAAATTATAAACTTAGACTATTGAAATTGATTAGAATGATTATCTTATGAATGAATGGTCCAAATTTGATCATATATATATAGCCAGTCGATATAAAATTCTGTGATGTCAAACTATATATATTTGCACAAAAAGAAAATAATTAACCACATATATACATATACATACATAAATGCTCATCCAAATATTAAAAATTTAGTTATGTTAAAATTTTGCGAATGTTATGTTACCAGAATATAAATATGAATTATACATTCTACATAGTTAACCTAAAGTTGAATGTCCAAATTATCACACAAAGTATATTTAACAAGAAAAACATAGAATCTAAATCCTATTTAATTATTACGTGCAAAGCTTAAATAATTTCATTTGGTTGCAGTTTTCAAATTTGAAAAGTGGCGTTACAATGTGGTTCAAGTGACAAAGCAAGACTACGAGAGCTGCACAGCTTACAAACCCTTAAAAGTCTTCAACAGTGGTCCAGTAAATATTTCATTGCCTGAAAAAGGTGTGTTTTACTTCATCTGCTACATTTCAAACTACTGCTCTCTTGGGATGAAGATTTCAATTACAGTTCACGACTGCCCCTCCTGCATAGAACCACCAAGTAGTCCATCACCATCACCATCACCATCACCGCCGCCTCCGGCTTCTCCAGCTCTTGTTCCTCCACCATCATCACCACCGTCTAGATCAGCTCAGCCGCCGTCTCAGGGTAACCCGGCTGGGCCAGCGTTTCAGCCTCCTGTTCAGGTTACAAGTCCAGCTCCGTCTCCGGTTAATAGTTCCCCTGAGGCTCCTTCCAACTCTGGAGCATTGGATCATAAAGGGATGCTTGGTGTTGGCAGTTATGAACTATTTTTCGGCTTGTTTTTGGTGGTAGTTGTTTTTGGGTGATCTAGAAAAATTGATTTTGACTAGATATATCGATTTAAGTTTATTTTTTAGGAGTTTCCCACTTTGGACTATTTGAATGCGATTTATATGGTTTTTTAGATTTAGGGTTGATGTTTGGAGTACTAGTAAGTACTTGAATCCAAACAATGGGCAGACAAAATTAACATGATGGCTCTGTTATTGAGTCGATCCTTTTAATAATATATAGCATTGCTTTTCCATTTTTATTTCATAACACCTACCAAATTAAACACTGGTTGAACGTTTCTAGTCAATGGATCATATTTTAATGTGAATTAATTAATCTGATATGAATAACTGGATTATGCCTTTTTTTTAATTCAGTTAAGGTACTACATATATATGCCTTTTTTTAATTTTTACTTTATAGCAGGAATAGATTTTTTTGTTTTTTAGTTTAATACTAAATGGAGGGAAAAACTTGGTTTCAAACTATTCGGATTAAAATGGAATTACGTCAAACTAAATCAGCAAAATGTGTCATTTCCCATAACTTTTGGTTAAAGAAAAAAAAAGTACGTAGTTCTAGTATTTTTCTATTATTTTCAATTGCAAATAGATGATGCAGCAAGAAATAGTGTTCTTAATTATGCATATTTCTAAAACAGCGGCTTTTGATTTCTGATATTTCTATAGAAAGCATATATATTCTCATAGTATTGAAATTTTTTATACTTTTGATTTATAGTCTTTATATTCTCATCAGATTTTTCATTTCTTGACATTTCGATCAAATGACTTTACACTTTTGGAAGGAAAACAGAGGACATGCTCTAACACCAATTTAAGAATTAACCAAATAGAAAGATCAACACTGTAGAAGTGGGAAAATCTTATTACATGTATCAAGCTACAAATAATAATAAATACAGAAATCCAAATGATGATTAATTGATTTACAAATGAGTGATAGAAATGCAGAGATCATGAGGAGTTGGAGTTGTAGTAGTAGTAGAAGAGTAGGTCCGACATATTGGACATGTAGCCATGGATACACACACTTGGCGTGGAAGAGGTGACCACAATCCGGCAACACAAGAAGCGTGTCGGTTTGTTTGTAATCAGCAAGACATATGGAGCAACAAGATGAAGCAGTTGATGAGCTGCCGGCGGATTGGCGCTTGAGATTGGACTAGAGAAGCTTTGGAAAACTAATTAGGGTTGCTTCATCAAGGCCGGCCTCGTTCATTTTGAATACTACTACTCGTTTGCTGCTGCTGCTGCTGATCAGATGGGTTTGTGGACAAGTGTATGCGTGCAGTGCAGAGGTATGAAGCAATAGAGAGGAAGAGGATTAGCACAAGTACCAACATAAAGAATACTAGGCCATAAGCAATTCGAGCACTTGTATTGTCCATGTTGGAGATTTGAAGGATGTATAGGCAATGTACTGAAAATAAGCCAATTGGGAACTTCATACAACTATAAAATCCTAAGGGAGAGAGAGGGAGGGAAGGGGGGGGGGGGGGGGGGGAGAGAGAGAGAGAGAGAGAGAAGAGTTTAAAAATGATCAGCTTGATTTGGGGATTATATATATGTCACAAATTTTACAATATATGTCTTGCAATTGGTGATTTGATTTGACCATAGTATCAGAATGAATTGATTATTTAAATTGTAGTTATGTTAATATAATTGATTCAAGAGTTGAATGAGAAATTTCAGCAACGTATGATTCATTTTTTGTTAATTTGCATTATATCAATCCAAGAGATTCCCATGGTGAGACATAATAGATTGAAGTACAAGGTACGGTGGAATAAAAATAATTCCTTTTTAATTGGGTCAAAAAAATAGAATAGTTCAAACATTCTCTCTTTATCATTGGATAAATATTGTACTGATGAACTAGTCAATTCAAGACAAGACTGATCCATGCTCTTGTGCTCTCTTTCTTTTTCTTTTTTCCTTCCGCCAAAAAATTCATGCTTAGGAATTAGGATTGAGGGTTTCAATTGATCATAAAATATGATGAAATTATTTCTATTCTCTTGATTTGAAAAAAGAAAATCAGTAATATATATTGTGTTGCTTGTAGGCATGTTCTTGGATTTTGATTTGTGTATCTTTTCCTAACTGTTACGGTACAAACAAATGAATAAAAGAACACGTACATAACTATCACCATGACGTTCACGCACGATTTACTCCTGTTATATATGTTCTGTCGCTGTGCACTTTGTTAAGATGACATCTACACCCAAAAGGCAATGGATATGCAAGGCTTGGAGGCCATAGAGCCATAGGTTTGACTCTGTAAGTTTAGGGACGAATCCACGATTTTAAAATGAAGTGGGATAAATTTCCAAAATAATTTTTTTCTTAATGAAAAATTTCCTGGATAATTTTTTTCTTAATGAAAAATTTCCTGGATATTTCTGCAGTCCCAACCAATACAAGAAAATCATGTTTGGGTGACGAACTCTGGAATTGGTCGCCTAAAATCATCAAGGTTCGGGCGACGAACAATTTTGTCGCCAAAAGTTGTTTTGAGAGAGTAATATTGATTTCGTCTCCCAAAATAACTTAGGACAACTCCCAATGTTCCTCGCCCAAGCTGACTTTGAGAGACAAAATATACCCTTCATCATGTTAGTGTTAGTGTTTGAATCTCGTTAGTAATGTTAACGTTAACGTTTGAATCTCGTAGCTAGCTAGTCATGTTAGTGATCGATCTATATATGAATCTCATAGTTAATTACTTCTTCTTTGACGTACTGTTCTGTTCCTATAATGGTAATGGCATTTGGCCTGGCAAGACCTGTGGGAAATTGTGGCATTCACTTTTGATGCAACCATGATCTACTTAAACTGTTTGGACTTCTTATCAATGGAGGAGAGATCATCTGTCTACTATTGTCAAGAAATTTGATCACTGAAGTTTTAAAACTCCAAATTTTATTGAGTTTTATATTGTTTGAAATATTAGAACAATTTAAAAAACTTAAATTTTCAATTTGGAAATAAATTATCCATTTGTTTCCAAGATTTTTTTTTTTTTTTTTTTNNTTTTTTTTTTTTTTTTTTTTGAGGAGTGAAAAAGAACATCTTATGGGTTTTCTAACTAATTTCAGTTTTCATTTTTGAATAAATTTTCTAAAAAGATTGAGGCCCACAAAATTTATGTTTGAGATTTCTTTAATTTTTATTTGAAAATCAAATTCAATGTTACGCACATAATTTTTTACCATTCTTAAGTAGAATTCACGAATTTAAATAAGTTATAGTTTTTATTTAAGAAAATTTTCTTATTGAGTGCATAATTGTCTAAGATTGCAAACATTAATTATTAAACAAATTGACCAAATTCAAAGTTTTAAAACCACCAAGACCAAATATTTTAAGGCCAATAATTATTTTCGAACAATAACTCTGCAACGACAAACAATAGCTATGATTGTTATTGTCGAAATTGGGGTGAATTTGACTCTATGTATTTAAACTTCTGTATTTTATGTCAGTTTTTGACACTCTTTTGAAGGAAAAAGACGAGATTTATGTCCAACAACTATATTGCAAAATAACTTCGAGCGAAACCGTTGCTTAATAGTGGACTGATTTTTAGAATGTTTTTGAAGGTGGGCCATTCTTATTCCCAATATTGGTTTGGGCTTTAAAAAAATGCCCTATAAAGATTGCAATAAGTTGAAATTTCTATTGCATTGTATTAATGCAGGCTAAGAAGAATGGGGCCCAACACCAATGAAATTTCTATCGAACCAAAATTACAAAGTATCAAACATGTAGAAAAAAATTAGGAGGAAATATAATTTAGGTTCCATTTGAGGTCCTTTAATTTTATATTTTACCGAATATTTAAAGCCATATGGCTTTTAGAGTTCTAACTAAACTCAGATTAATATTGGTCCATTAGACTTCCATCGAGCTCACATCGAAATTCTTAACCATTCCATGTTACATAATATTAGTCTATTAGTTTTTATTGCATGTCTTTCCCGCATACTTGCCATTTTTGAGTGTTTAGCTGTAGGGGTCGGCAATGAGCCCGGCCCTCATTTTTCGGGCTCGGGCCACGCTCAAGCTTGGATAAGAAGAGCCCAATAAGATTTTCGGGTCGGGCCGGGCCGGGCTTGGGTCTTGCGGGCTTTTGGGCCAGGTCGGGCTAGGCCCAAACGGGCTTTTAGGCATTTTTAGCTTCTTTTTTGTATTTATTACTTAAATATTAAACACAACTTAAAAAAAATTTAGATATTTTCTATTAGTTTTTATTGCATGTCTTTCCCGCATACCTGCCATTTTTGAGTGTTTAGCTGTGTATTTTGCTTCTTTTTTGAGCCCTCAATATCGGTTTGTTAGTTTTAACTCTGCAATTTTAGGCTCTGCTCAAAATTCTAGAGTTAAAACCTAATATGATGCCTCCACAAATTCCATTTTATAGCTAAGAGGATATGAAATGAACTTGCACTCTATATACACCCTCAAAAATAAAAAAAATACTGACATATATCATATTGTCTGAATGCAGTAAGGATTTCATTTGGATAAAAAATAAACCCATAAAGTTTGAGTCCAAAAAAGAAAACGTAATAAAGACTATAAACTCAACTTTTTTGTAAAATTTATGGGATTAAATTAAGAAAAAATATGAAATTCTAATTTTATAATTAAAATAAAATTATTTAATAATAGTCCTCATTTAAACATCTCATTCAAAAGGTTTAATTTTTAAAATAATCAAATTTATACAATTTAAAATTTAAAATAATTTATTGAACATCTAATATTTATGGACTAATTACAAAAAAGTCAATAAAAAATTTTGATATTACAAATAGGTCAATGAACTATTTCGAAATACATTAAAGTTAACATATGGACTAAAATGTAATCAAACAAATTAGTACAAAAAGAGAACATAACTATTACAAGAATTATGTGTATTGCCACCGGTTAAAAATACCAATCAATAAAAAGTTTCATTATTACAAATACTCGGTTTGTCGACATTCATGTTATATATGGTCTAGCTTCAAGAATTTGAACCTTAACATAACGTCTCCATCAAACCTATTTTATACCATATAGAGAAAATGAGATAAAAAAAATGAAGATTTACTTTACAAATTGGGAAATTAAGCAACAACAAAAAAGTAAATAAACGAAATCAATATTATAGTAAATTTGATACTGAGCTGAGTCATTGACTAAAATGTAATTTATGATAATATCCAATTTATCATTTTGGGAACTCAAATTACATATTAATCGATCGCTAATGTATAATTTTTATATATTTTATAGACGATAAATATTAATAGGCTATTGCAATTGAACTATTACAACCATGCGTTAGAGCCCAACACCCAAGAACAATGAAAGCTTTAATTTGCATTTGGGTGTCAGAAAAGGGACAAGACATTAGAAGTAGGGTTTGGGACAAGACACATAAATTAGGCATATAATTAAGATACCTTTACATAAAAATGGGAAAATAGAAAATGAAAGGAAACTGCCAGCTAGAACTGCTGAACTGTTTCTTGATAATATATATATATATATCGACATATATAATATTCCGCTTGTACCCAACCAGCAGGGAAATTAACCCACAAAAACTCGGAAGAAAGTTTAATATATATATATATATATAGGCTATAGGCACATAAAATGAGTATATACTATATATTATCTTTAAACAAATTATTGCTAATTTGATAGTCTAAAAATACTAATAAATGGTCGAATTAATTGGAATAATATATTGGTGGATAAAGGCATAAATATTAAGGCAGTAGACACCTATCTTCTACGAAAATGACAAAAGCAGTTGACAATTTCAGAAACTACGTACTAGTTCTTAACTTGTTATTCTGGCTGAATACATTTTTACCAGATACCAACTTCGCCACTACACACCAACCCGCCACCAAATAAAAACGCCAACCCCTCTCTTCGATATATCCCTTTCTATCTAGCAATTAATGTTAATTCCAATTTCAAACACAAATTAATTATAGTAAACAAGAGAGAGAGACAGAGAGAGACAGAGAGAGAGATGAACGATGGGTCTATGAGTTACAGCGGCAGCGATGAATCTTCAAACGACGGTTCAGGCGGATTTGCATATGGCATAGGAGTCTCTGTTGGTGTCCTGGTCGTGATAATAATCATAACCCTACTTTCCTACTACTGCACCCGCATGCGCTCGAACGCAGACGATCACTACGCACCATCTTTCAGGGCAGGCGGCCTGATCAGACTCACTCAACTACAGAACGACATCGTAGCACCATCTAACGCCGACGTAGAGATAGGTCTGGACGACGCTACTCTCCGAAACTTCCCTCAACTGTTATATTCGCAAGCGAAGCAGCAGCTCCGCAATAAGGGCCGCGAGTCAACGACGACTACGAGCTGCTCAATATGCTTGGGGGATTACAAAGACACTGATATGCTGCGGCTGCTGCCTGACTGCGGCCACCTCTTTCATCTCAAGTGCGTTGACCCGTGGCTACGTCAGCATCCTACGTGCCCCATTTGCCGCCACTCGCCGGCGCCAACTCCTCTTCCTACTCCGCTTGCTGAGGTCGCGCCATTGGCTGCACGGCGAGATTGAGAATATATATACCAAAATATTTTCTTGTCAAACAGTCTGATAACATAACTTTGTTATGTTCGTGCTCTTAGCCACCGCACGAAATTGACCGGAGTGATCGATCCATTCATACGTTTTGATCTATATGTACATGTTACTTTTGTTTACAAGGGTTTTATAGATTGAAATTTTTTGTATAGATTATGAGGGTATTTTTTTTCCTTAATTAAAAAAATTCATGCGGTTTGGACCTAAATGTTTTAATTTTATGTTTTTAGCTGGAGCTTAATTATTGGGGTCAGGATTATTATTCATTCATCGGTACATTTTAGATATATACTTGGTGATCAAATAAATTTGGGTTTTGGAATTTTGTTTTCTTAAATCCATGTATGGAGCTGCAAGTATTCTCGAGGAGTTCCAGTTAACCATCAGTATAGAATTGTAGTTTCGGATTTATTCGAAAAATTAATAAAAAAATGTATGAAAAAGAAACAATAAAGAATGGCAGCTATCTCTTGGAAGTTGTAATCAAAGGAAAAACGCATATAGCTAGGCTGACGTAGCTGTAGCAATGACAGGGCCGAGTCAATAACAATAGCTTGGTTAAAGCAATCAACAACTTAAATAAATATTAATAAAAGATTGAAAAGATTTAACCATAGATTGGTTAACCATCTTTTTAAGTTAAAAATGGGTCACGTCTTAATTGCTTGCTTGCTTAGAAAGATCTGGTTAAAAATTTTCAATCTTTTATTAATATTCATTTGTTGTTGTTTTAACCAAGCTATTGTTATTGGCTCGGGCATGCATATTGCTGTCATTGCTACACGTAATCTTGGCCCCAACCACAAGACTTTAGTAGTGACAACAAGGCCTGGCCTGAGGCTAGGCGGGCTGGTGACCGCCTAGGGCCCAGCCTAGTCCAAGACCTCATAATTAATTTGAGCCTTTTATCTTTAATTAATTTGGGCCTCATCCTATGCAAAATTTGATCTATTAATTGACTATAAAACAAAAAGGCTAATTTCATTATGTATTATTTTTTATCGAAAAATCGTTTTGGTCCATGTGCTATAAGTTGGATCGCAATTTAGTCTCCATCATTTTAATTTACATTTCAATTTGCAAAATGTGGAATCAGAGTCTGCTGTACGTTTTTGTACAATTTCACATTGTTGATGATTAAGCCTTTTTTATTGTACTTTACCTTGATCTAATACAATCTTAATTTCGGCAAAAGAAAAAAAGAAGAGTTGAAGACAAAATAACCTTTTCATCTTCTATTCCTCTTCGACTCCATCACTCTCACACTCTTGCTTCTCTTATTATTATTATTTTTTTTTGGGTCGAATCACTCTCTTGCTACTCATTCTTTCAAATTTTTACCTATCTTTAAGTTTCCCGCCCTTCAAAGAAAGCTAAGGAGATTGAAGATTAAGTCAATATGAATCTATGATACGTAAAACACTAATTCTCAACTTTTTATTTTCAATGTTGTAATAGATTATTTTTAAATTCAACCTTCAAACCCTAATTTCACTTATGAGTTTATGATAAGATGATTTTGGGGGATGTTCTGTTACTTCATTTTGATCCTACAAACAACTGTTTGCTTTTTCATTTTTGTCTTTGGTTGTTGTTGTTGTTGGTTCTCATGGGCTGCTTTTTTTTAATATTGTTTTTTGCTTCAAGTGGCTACTTCATATTGAATGGTTGTTGGATCTTTGTTATGGTTTGGCAGTTGAGAGGCACTCTGTTTTTCTGACTTGGTTTGGTTGTAGTTGCTTCTCTTTTGTGACTTGGCTCTCACTCTCTGTTTTTGCTCCATTTTTTTGTTGATAGATTACCAAGAAGCTTGATAGATTAATTTTTTGTACTTAAAATTCTCAATTAATTCAAATTAGTGCTATTATTTAATTTCTTTTGCTAAATTTATGGTTATCAAGTTGAAAATTATTTGTTATTGATTTTTTTTATTCTGCTTATTTTATTTATTATATGAGCAAAGGACCTCTTGAATCCTCGAACCAGCCCTGGGTCACCCACTATTTATGGGCAATATGATGTAATGAAATACCAGTTGTATAGAAGCTCAATGGCTCTACCAGTACCAAGCAAGTAATAAGAGATACTTTTTTTTTTCTTTGAATTTCAAATTATATTAATAATGAAAACAAATACAATGTCATGGCAAGCCAAAAGGTATGGACCTAAGACAGAACAAAAAACAAAAACAAAAAAAGAAAGAAAAAAGAGAAAAGGCCAACATAAAAAAGCAGCTGACCAAGGACAACATTACACAAAGGAAAAGTTTTAGCAAAACATGATAAAGTAAAAGTTTATTGGGTCTCCTTCATTGATAACGAGAAGGTCCTTCTCATGGGTAATTAAAATAAAATAAAAAGGTCAAGTGAATTTTGGTTTTGCAATTTGCCTATGGTTTTCATTTAGATTTATTAAATGATCATTCGAAAATGCTTGGCATAGTGAGCGTAGAAAAGACTATATATATGACCTCCAAAAATGCAATAGCTAATTAAGTAGATATATACGAAGAAGAAAGTGGATCTAGAAGCAAAAAACAGACAATTAACACATAAACCCAGATTGAGCTTGAGTAGACAACGTTGAGTGAGACTTGTCTACGCCGTTGAAGAATCAATTGGAGATCGAGGAGCTAAAGAAGGAAGAAGATAATGGGAGTGACATTGGTGGTAGAGGTGTCAAATGGGCCGGGCCGGCCCTAGTACGACACAGGCATGGTACAATTAAAATAGGCACGGCACGAGTAAATGGGCCGGGCTGGGCCGGGCCAAAGTTTTTAGTCCATCGAGCCTGGCACGGCACAAGCACGACACGGGCCAAGCACGGCATGAGCACGAGCACGAAATGGGCCTGAATTAGGCACGACTCTTTTAACATTGTTTTCTCTATTTTTAGAGAACTTTTTAACAAAAATATTTAATTTTCACGCAAAAAATGTTAATATTTAATTACAAACAAGACAAAATATCAAAAAATTAATTTTTTCACTATAAAAAATAAAAAGAAAAAAAAGGCCCATGGGCCGGCCCTTTTAAGGCACAACACAAGTACAAATGAGCTGCGGGCTGTGGGCCAAGCCGGACCTAGGCTTTAACTATATGGGCCGGGCCCAAGCACAGTATGAAAACACGATGAGCTTAACTTAAACGGGTCGGGCTGGGCTAGGCGCGCCGGTCCATTTGACACCTCTAATTGGTGGTAGTTGGACATACTTTCATAACTTTTTTTCTATTTGAATATATGAATTTATAAGCATTCAACCAAAATCAGAACAAACGTGGTAAGTAGTGTAAAAACCATAATAAGATATAACATGACCGAAACAAAACAAAAATCATACATAATATTTTTGAGTAAGGTCTTACATTCTTAAATCAATGAATAGATTAATTAAATCTAACCACTACACATGAAATATCATCTAGCAGGCGATGATAGGCTGGCTTATTGATTGCCTGTGTGATAAGGCGCTGTGCTGCTTTCTTTGCATTCTTTATTTCTCTAATTGACTCTATAACTTTTTGGTTGGACATCACCTTCCATAATGGTTTACTTGCCAATACAAGAAACTGTATCTCACTATCTATCGTCTCCACCACCACATGAGGCTCACAACTAATATAATTTCGATAGGACATGCAACCGAATGCCCTTGATAGCGGAAAAGTCCCATTAACACATAGTCTTCCTTGCCTTGATTTTTTTACAGAACCACCTCGCTTCAAAATTGCTTGTCTTTCAGTAACATTGCTCGGCACATGATCAACCGATAGTTGTTTAGCCACGCCATTCTTGTAGAAAATAACAGCCCTAGAATCCCCAACATTCCCCACCACTAACTTATAACTTGATTGTCGGCCAAGCCTTAATAATATTGCTGTAACTGCAGTTGAAGCATGTAACCCTTTAAAACCAACTTTAACTTTTAATGCCTCTAAAATTCTCTTATTGGTTCTACGATATCCTTTTCTCAATGCACTCACTGTGTCTGAAGCATAATTAGGACTCATTATGATAGCGTTAAAGAGATAAGTATGCAAGAATGCAGGAATTTCATGGTTCAAAAAGCCATCAAATACACCAAATAGCCCTACCTCACTATTAATATAACTTCTAGTCCTTGCATAAGTATAGTCTTCCATAAGATACCTGTGTACTCCCTTATGCGAGTAGAATCCAAATGTTACACTCACACTATTTGAGTGATGAGGAAGAGGAGGAGGAGGAGGGGAAAGAGGAAGAGGAGGAGGAGGAGGAGGAGGAGGGGGAAGAGGAAGAGGAGGAGGAATCTTTAGTGATATTGAACCTTTTTTTTGGGACAAAATTGTTAATGATGCCCCTTTACCTGATTCAATTTTATTTTGCTTAAAACCTAAATTAACTGCATTCTCTCCCTTGTGGATAATTTCATTGGCACCTTTTGTAACTTTAGAGATAATTTTTGAAATATTTTCTAAGAAATCTTCACCAGAATTAGAAGACAGTGAAGTGAGAATCTGAGAGTGGGGATGATTTGGAGAGAAATATGTGACAACACCATGATCATCAGATTCCACAACCACTAAAACTGATATAATATGCACAAGAAAGACTCTCATTACCATCACCATTATCACCACAAGTCTACCCTTAGCGATGATAATGTCCATGGTTTATGGCTCCGATCTTATTGATAAGTAAATTAAGAAAAATCTTTATTTTTTAGTTGGAGTTTCTCATTCGAAAAATGTAATTTCCCGTGCTTTTAATAATAATAAAAATGTCTTTTCGTTGCTTGTAATAGTACTTTTAAGTTAAAGAATTAAATTTGTATATAATGAAATTCATAGAATAAACAGTAAAATGTCTAATGTTGGCTTTTGGTTAAGGTTTGTCACTATATATGTGTTCTTAAGTTCAAAGAGTCATTTTGAATATCGGGATTATGATTTTACAAGTTAAATTAGTAGTTCATGTTTGCTATTGGCTAAGGCTGGTCATTATATATTGGGTTCAAAAAGCTATTTCAAATAGTCACATTTTGATAATTACTTATGGTATTTTACAATCAAGTCACATCATGACCAACTAGATATTGGGCTCTTCCAGACCTCCGGCAATGAGAATGAGAGGGAGTGGTGTTGCTGGGTTGGGTTGGATTGG
>QANT01005949.1:0-15874 GCA_003254885.1 Purshia tridentata | reverse complement strand
GTTCATTTTTTAATCCGGTAATTTCGCCAATTATTCTCCTTTACTATCTGACTCAACCAACGATCAAACGAGTGTCGCTTCGAAATCCAGTAAGTGTCCAACTTCACCTCAAAGTCACTATTTCTCTGATTTTCTTCAAACTAACCATTCTAAACCTCAATAGTTTCCTAAATTTCTCGTTCCAAACTTCGATTATATGTTCCAGATGGCGGAAATTACCTAAAACACCTAACAATTTGATTTAATTTCAAACACCCATTTTAAACCCGAAAATGGCTTCAAACCCCAAAATTTCCAACTCTTCAAGTTCTCAAGATTCCATGAAATTTTTCATTCTAACACGAAATTGGAGTTTCCTAAGGTTGGAAATTGGCTAAAACTTCCCCAAAATAAGACCCAAAACTGAAAATTTCAAAGGGACTCAAAATAGGCTCAAAATCCCTCATATTCAAGTTTCTAATACCACAAATTTATCATCAAGAGGATATGGGAAATAAAGATTGAAAGGAGGGAAAGAAAACCCACCAAAAATTGGATGAAATAGCACCAGAAAACTGGCCTGAAATTCGCGACGATGGAGCGGTTGAACTGGTCTTCTCCGGCGTGGTTCACGGCTTCAGGGGCGGCTACCGACGTGGGGGTGGCTGGGAAAGGAAGGCCGGTCGCTGGGGAGGTGGTTCGCGGCCGGCTGGTCGCCTACTGTCGCCGAAGATGGCCGGAGCTAGAAGCTCCAATCGCGCGCAGGTGAGAAAGAGAAACCGGGAGAGAGAGAGAGAAGGGGGCTGGGGCGGCGTGAGCTTGCTGGCCGGCAGCTAGAGGCGTCGCCGGTGGTCCAGGTGGCCGGAAAAGAGGCTGGGGGTCGCGCAGGGGAGAGAGGAAGGGAAGATGTCGGGCTGGGGGGGTTCTTGCTGCTCCTGCGCGTGGAGAGGGGAGAGATATAGAGAGGGAGGAATATTCCAGAATTTTCTGGAATATTAGATGCCATTTCCTCAAAATTACAAGTTTGCCCCTCACTTTGAACCTCCGTATTTCACAAACCGTAGCTCCAAACGACTCATGCTACATGTCTACGAACTCGTGGAGTTGAGCTCTACGCAACCATGTCAAAGTCAACTCTAAACTCCAAACTCCAAATAATTTACAAAGTCAACCTTGAGCTCTTTTATCACGTTCATAACTTTCTAACCGGGGCTCTAATAACCCATGCCGCATGTCAATGAACTCATAAGCTCGAGACATTCCTAACGGACCCAAGGTCAAAACTAAAATCTTGCTAGATCCAAAAGTCAACATTGGGCCCTATTATAATGTACTTAAAAGGTACGGGTCGTTACATGATAATTGAAAAACTAAAGTGTCTGAGTTCTAGGCTTTTCACTCCACAATTCTAAATTCAACTATAACTCAACTTAATTTCTTTCTCAACTCAAAATCCAATGCCATTAGCTCATTTTTATCCGGTACTTAACTTGGCCGAGGGTCGTCCGGGTGTCGTTTCGACGACCAATAAGTGCCCAATTTCGCCCAAACTCACAATTTCTCCGATTTTCTTCAAATTAATTATTCTAAACCTCAATAAATCGTTTCTAAGGGTGAAAATCACTACCAATTGCAATTAAATCTCCACAAACACCTTGAATTTCCAAAATTTCCGAAATGGGCATAAGCCCCAAATTTCCAACTTTCAATTTCCTTGAAATTTCTCAAACTAGACTTCAATTGAAGGTTCATAAACATGGAATTTACCCAAAACATCCCACAATTTCATTCAATTTCAAAGACCCAAGCTAAATCCGAAAATAGCCTATAATCCCCAAAATTTAATTCTATGCAAACTCTCCAAATTAAACTACCAAACCAAAGGGGAAAGGAAGACCATGAAAAGAGGAAGAAAACCCACCTAAAATCAAGGCAAACAAAGGCCGGAAGCAACCGGAATCGAAGAACAAAGTGGCGGCAGGCTGGGTGTTTTTCGGCGTGATTTCCTGCTGGAGGAAGGCCGGCTGGCGTGGGGGAGCTTGGGGAAGGACGGCGGGTGTTTGGGGAAGCTTTCCTGCCAATTCCCGCTGCTTGGAGTCGCCGGAAGATGGGTTGGGCTTGGTGGCAGCAGCACACTCGCACGCTGGGGGAATGAAAAGAGCTCGGGAGAGAGAGAAGAGAGAGGGCTGGGGGCGACGGGAGGAGGGGCTGGAGTCGCTGGTGGTCTGGGTGGGTGGTCGAGCGCAAGAGGAAAAGGAGGAGGGGAGTTCACGAGCTGGGGGAGTGCTGTCTGCGCGTGGAGAAGGATAGGGAAGAGAAATAGAGAGAGAGGAATATTACAAAAATTTCTGGAATATTAAATGCCATTTCCTCAAAATTACAAGTTTGCCCCTCACTTTAAACCCCCGTATTTCTCAAACAGTAACTCCAAACGGTGCATGCTACGTGTCTACAAATTCGTGAAGTCGAGCTCTACGCAACCATGTCAAAGTCAACTCTAAAATCCAAGCAATTTAAAAAGTCAACTTTTGAGTCCTTTAGCACGTTCCTAACTTTTTAACCATAGCTCTAAACAACCCATGCCGCGTGTCAATGAACTCGTGATCTCAAGACCTTCCTAACGGACCCAAGGTCAAAGCGAAAATCTTACTAGAACCAAAAGTCAACGTTGGACCCTATTAGAATTCCTTTAAAAGGTACGGGTCATTGCAGGTGCTAGTCTATTAACTTTGGTCTTGGTGTGTTTTTAAGATTAAACTTACATGTGGTATCAGAGCCTTCACATACATGCCAATTCTTAATAATACAGAATTTTTTTTTTTCTTTTAGTCTTGCTCGTGTTTTAGTTGGTTCTTTCTGGCACATGATTATTAGTTTCACAGCATCAGTTCTTCGTATTGTTTTTATTCTTCTTTTTTCTTTTAGTATTATAAGGAAACGATATGATAAATAGCACATATGTTTATTCTGCTTGTTTATGTTAGTCTGCATGTTGATTAAACTCTACTGTTTTTGTTTTTTGACAAACAATGGGATTAATGGTTAATCTATGCATGCATAATTCTTAATCCGCATTCAGTAAAGGGATTTTCACATTAGGTTGGTAGTGACACTTACTATATTGATAACACAAAACCTTCAATATATTAAGAGACTGCCAAGACATACAGTGAAGGCAGAAAATCAAAATTACAGTTGCAGTCTTAGGCCTCTTAAATACTTATTTTTATGTCTATTTCAGTTTTTGACATGGAAAACATGGATACTTAAGAACCTAAGGCTCACATGTTACAAAATCTCATGATATCAGGCATTCTTACAAGTGTTCCTGGTGCTGAACAAAACTGCAGAAGTACATTTGCAACAATTGATTTTATGGCATTTTTAGAACATGATTAATTAGATGCCTCACTTCATGAACTGAACAAAATGGACTCATGTAGTGTAGCAAAATTTATTCTCAGGTATTCATACTCATTATTTACAGAATAACCTGAGACACTCAAATAATCAATTTTGCAGCATCAATGAGTTTTGCAAGTATTGAACCACTGAATGGTCACAACTTCAAAAAGTGGAAGCAGGACTTTGAGATAGTTCTAGGTCTTAATGACCTAGATTTAGCACTTAGAGAAGACAAACTAGATGCTGTGACTGCCACAAGCACTGCAGAAGAAAAGGCTAAGCATGAAAAATGGGAAAAGGCAAATAGGATGGCACTGCTGATTATGAGAGGGCAATGACTAATATTGTGAAAGGTGGAATTGCTGAGAACAACAATGCTAAGGCATTTTTGGTATCTATCAGTGAAAAATACTGAGAATCTGAAAAGGCAGAGACAAGCAACTTGTGCACTGACTAGTAGGAAGTTTGATGGAGTAGGTAGTGTGAAAGATATGCTTCCAGGTAATATTGAGAATAGGAGTGGAATTGACAATGAGAATTATGTAGTTGTTAGTGAGGAGTATTGTGTCAAACCCTCAATCTCGGGTATATATCATCCACTCAAGTTTCTTGATTGCTGTTTAGATTGTTTGTTTTTGTCTCTTGTAATTTTGCTTCCTTGGCATTGCAGAATTTGACAATAGAGGAGCTGCAGAAAGGTAAGTTATTTTGGCAACCCTTTTAAATTGACTGCCCGTTTGCTTGCAATTTCTTAACCAAAATTGTTAATAGCTTATGTGACTTTGTGTCTTTGTCATTTATGTCATAATGTTATCGACAAATATACTTTTCATTTCTGCTGAAACTGATTGCCAATTTGTTTATGATTTGCTAGCCATTGCAATTAATTAGTTAATTATTGTAGAGTATGATAAGATGGGTTTGTTAGATCTTATGCTTGAATAAGATATATGACCAAGTAAATGAAATTGACTTTAACTTAGTGTTTCTTTTCTTCTAGAAATTTGATGTACGTTACCAATCCATTTGGAAACTATATATCCATTCCAAGTCTGTTCTCTGCCACTTATAATTATTCTTGGGCATGACTTTGAAGATTAGGCATCTTCCTCTATGATTTAGTGGGTAGAAGAGAATGAGTCATGTGTAACCCTTCTTATGAATCTATTTTGCAGTCATAGCTAGCTAGCAAAAGGATTGGTTGGCGTGAGAAAATTAGAAAAGGTGTTGGGTATTTGGCATGCTGGGAAGTTGTTTTATGCCTTGTCCACCTAGGGACTTGCGCTAACTGGGTAAGCTTTTCTTTCATACCCACTTAATATTGTGTTAGCATGCCTACTCTTGAGCATGTTATCTTCCCAGTAGATGACACACAAGTGAAATTAATTAATAATTTTATCTGAGCACTATCATTTACTTGGTTCTACATGCTATGCTTTCTCATATCTTTTCTGTCACTCTTCTAAAGTACGGAGGAGATCGATTCACTCGGCGTGGCAAGATGTAGTCAATGGATTACCATCACACATCAGTTATTGAGATGACAATTCCTTCTGTACTGGACAATTCAATCTCAAGCTACACCTTCGGCTGAGGCTGGAGTCTCCCATTTTCTGCTTATCAAGGTTTGTTTCCATTTTTGGTTTTTTTTTTCTTCTGTTTTGGATTTTGGTTGAAATTGGATTTTTTGTCCGGCTAAGTTTTTTATCTCTCTTTTGAGTAACTTCCCTTGCTCAGGTGGAAGCTAGAGGCAAGTATTTCTTATTAGAAACTGTTAACATCAAATATATTTGCAGTGGTCCTATCCTATCCTTACCTTACCTTTTTTTTTTTTTTTTTAATTCAGTGTGGTTGAAACTCATTGTACTCGAAATGCTTTTTCTACAAGGTATGAATTGATACCTTTTTTAATCATAATGAGTGGTGAAAAGAATGTGAATGAAAGCTAAGATGAAGTCATGTGATTAAGCAGTTTGCATGCTGAATATTGAATTTCAAACTAAGAAATTAGGGCTGATATCTTTTGAGCTATCATTTCTTTAGAAGCATATGAAGATCTGGTGTGGCTTTTATTGTGAAATGTTTTAGTAATTTGTATGTTTCAATTTGGGTTTTATAGTCTAGGTCAAAGGTATATATGTTATCGATCTAGTTTCACTAGAATGGAGTTTTTTAATTGGTAATTATGTGATGTACATATATGCAGGAGATCATTGAAGATCCAAGGTGCTCAATTATAAACAAAGTGAGTACTAATTACTAAGAAGGTAGAATTTAATTGTTGGATATATATACTAATTATTGTGTCCTTGTTTGTAAATATTTGGGCCCATAAACCACTGTGGCTAAATGTAAAACATACTGTTTTGACTAGATCCTAAGTGGCTAAATGTTTGTTAAATTTTGGACTGGTTACATTGTATATATATGTAAGGTGCAGATTGTCCTAGATTCCCTGGGAAGTGTGAGTCTTGAATCTTTATGTGTCTATTTGGCACTTCGTTAGTGATTTTGCTAGTGTTAATTTCCTTGGACAGTGTGGCTAGCTTTGACGATTGGCTTCTTTGGGCAGTTATATACATTCTGCTTTCTCTAGTTGCATATATGGGGTTGTAATATTTTATATATATATATATAACCTATTATCAGTTAATTGAGTCAATTCATTATTAGACAAGCTTGATTTATCGATCTCTTCTTAATTGGTATGCCAGTTCAAAGGAAAAGTCACATGCACGCAAGAAGAAATGATGCAGTGTGCATAGAGTAGGCAGAACTTGTTGGTGCATTAATCCAAGAGGATCAAGACCGCTAGGGAGTTAGAGAGTACACTTTCATATTTGTTAACTATGAAATTACTTGTTTAATTATAATTATTGCTTAGTAATGAAATAATTTTGTATTCATGTTCATAGTATTTTGGTTAATACTATATAAGTTTTGGCTAATAATACCTTTTTGTGGTGTGTATTCTAAGGATGTTATTTTATTTTATTTTTTGGACAATTTTTAAGTTTCAATGTCTCAGTTTAAGTGTCATCTTTATTGCCAAATGACTTTTTTTGAGGTTATAATGACTTTTTTTATTTGTCATCTTTTATTTTTTATGACACCAATTAGATGTCATATAATACCTTTGATGACACTTAAATTTAGTTTTTATGACATTATTTTTATATCATGTAATATCTATGTTGACACATAAATTTAGGCTTTATGACACTATTTAGATGTTATGTAATACTTATGATGACACTTAAATTAAGTTTTTATGACACCTTTTAGATGTCATGTAATACCTATGAGGACACTTAAAATGAGTCATCTATTATGACTTTTAATGACACCCACATAGATGACTCTTTTATATGGTGTCATTAAATGTCAAAGATGACATGTAAACCGTGTCATCTATGATGATTTTTGTAGTAGTGAGGTTTGTGGTTTTTCCCAGTTGAGGGTTTTCCACGTCAATAAGTTATCTGTATTCTTGAGTGTTTGTTTCTTTATTTGTTCAGGTTGATTTGTTTTTAATTCACTGTCTAATAATCAACTTAGTAATTTTTAAAAATTAGATTTGTGTTAAAAAGCCTATTCACCCCCCTCTAAGCTTGTTTAGGATCAATTTGCAAACTTCAAAAATATCATGGGAGCTTGGGATCATGGGACTAGGATAAAGAAAGAGAAAGTGAGAAATGAGAGAGAAGAGAGGCAAGGAAAAACGGAAAGAATGCAATATCAGTTACTACATGCAGTTCAAGTTTGACAGTTACTATGCATGAATTTTCAATTACCATTTAATTGCATCTGCCAATTTTCATGATAGTTTGTGTTAGTTATTGGATAAATTGACAGGACCGACCCCGAAACCTTCCATTTCATTTCGAGGTCACCCTGTGGGGTCCCACGTCCCTCGGACATGGGGCCCACTACCCTAAATTTTCTAACCTTCCTAGAAAAACCTTGTGTTAGTTTCAAGTTTTGTATTGGCAATTTCCTTGACAAAACAGCTTGTAATTATTTTAGATTTGAATCTCACACAAGCTCTAGACTAAGTTAGGAACATTTGAGTGTGCAATGAAGTCTGCATAGCTGGTCCTACATCCCTCATGCCTAAGGTAATACCCATATCATGCATTTCACGTAACATCAGTTTTTCACAGAGTAGTGTATGTTTTGACTAGTCTATGACATATCATACACTACACTTTTCTGGCACGGGAACTGCACATACTATCTTGTGAATATTAAGTGATCCCACGTGAGAATCTTTTATGTGGGTCATTCTCCTAAATGGGTATTTGCACGTGTTTTAACTTTCTGACTTCTTATGATTGGGCCTTTACTCTCCTCATTATTCTCCAGCCCACATCAGTTTTTAATGGGTTTTCATTTTGCACTATTCATCATCTTCCCCAAATCTTTTTTCTGAAAATGGAAACTTTTCCAAAACAGCTCAGCCCCTCTCCCACACGAATCTTCAGATTCCCTTTGGCATATTCGGCTATGAGCTGTCCTGAAAGTTTGTTAGGACTTGAGCCTATTATTGGCTGCCATGTGGAATGGTGTGGGTGTGCGTGTGTGTGGCTGCTGCTACAAGGTACGGGCAGCCCTTCATTCTTTTTGTGGCTCACATTTTTGGTATGTTTTGAGCAGCCCTTGAGCTGAGTTTTTGGTGAGACCAAATGGGTATTTTATTTTTCAAGAGTTGAAAGTTTTTCTTTGAAAATTTTCTTGTGTTCATCTCTTGATTTATTTTATCTAAAAACTAAATGGGTTTTGTGTATGGGTTTCAGATTTCTTCAAAAGCATAAACACATCACTCTAGTTTTTAGATATGGGTTTATATTGGCTTCTTCAAATTTTGTTTGGTTGAAGGAGTTGATCTTGCTAACCCAAAATATTGCATATCACTTTCATATCTTGAAGATCTACAAGCAAGCTGCAAATGGGGTGCTACGTGTTGATGAGCTAGAGGATAGAGCTGCCAACAACGTAAATGACTCTTGGCTTGTTGGTTGATGGTTGCACAAAGTGGGTATGCTAGCTGCTATTTAGATTTAGAGTAAGTAAATGAGCTTGTGTGCTGATATAGACTTTGTATTGAACCTCAACATATTGGATTGCCCGGTCAGCGAATAAGACCCCCAGTTTTTTAACCCTTTGAGGTTTTTCTGGGTGAACAACTTGTGTGTTTCCTCCTTGTGATTGCTGGGTTTATTTGCCATTTGTATAACTTGGGTTTAACTCTTTGTCATATGCTATCAGACCTGGTTTTATGGTTGATAATATTACAACTGATGAACTGAATCTAATCTAGCATCACACACCTCACTCTAGTTGTGGCTAGCACTGGGATGCCTATTTTGATGGATCCTTGAGTGCCTAGGTTGTCACTCCTCACATGATTATTTGAAATGCTTGCTGGTTGTGTTTCTTGGGCTATGCATCTGTCGTATAGACTTGAGTGTGTTTGATTGGTTCAGTCTTGTCAAATAGTTTTAAAATTGGGTCCGATCAGTGATGATTGTTTTACTTAGGTGCTTTAGGGTGTTAAAGCACTTTGTACCAAACTACACAAACAATAGGCATCCTACCGCTAGCCCGGGTGATCCTAGCTTGCTTAAGCGCTCGGCTTGGGCCCCGCGTGGCTGAAGAGCTGGATGGGCTGGAGGAGACTGGAGTAGAAGAAACGACCCCCATCGTTTGGTGGCGCACGCGCACACTGAGTGGGGTAGGGGTCAAGCTGGTCGGGTGAAGCTGGGGGGTGGGGGCTGGAGCTGCCCCGCCCTCATCCATGCCTAAATCAACAATAGGCAGTATGGGAGAGGATGACGCTCGGGCATAAGAACGCGATGATGAGGGCTCCTTTGAGGAAGGAGTATTGGTGCCACTCCCTCTACCTCGCCTAAATCTTGTGAACGGAGACATCTGTAAATCAAAATAAATTAGAATATTAGTTAACCATACTATGCATAGATATCTAACTATTAACAAAAAATTCAATTTTACAAACCATCAAATGCAAAGTAACGACTCACTAAGCTATGTAATCATAATCACTATCATTGATATCATCCCCGTCATCATTGTCATCGTCGTCGATGATGGAGTTAGCAGGGTCGATTTGTCATCATTGTCATCATCATCATCATCATCATCATCATCATCATCATCAGTATCATCCTCGAGATCATCATCTTCCTCGAGATCATCATCGTCGTCGAGATCATGATCATCATCAGCGATGAAGTTAGCAGGGTTGATTCGAGGAAGATGTGTTAGATCAATTGATATGGCATCAATCTCAATTGCAGGCACATCTGCTATCTCGACTTGTTGTATCATAATGTCCGGATTGTGGGAAGTGGTTAATTTATTGGATAAATTCGAAGATGAATCTTCTTGATACGCCCTGTCATCCTCATCTTCCTTCTCTATAACATCTCATATATTTCGAGATTAAATCATTTGAGCTACTTTCTAATCGCCACTTGCCTTCGGATCATCCAAATAAAAAACTGGTTTCGCCATAATGGCTAGAATATAAGGATCATCCTCAAACCATTGAGTGCTACTGTTCACAGATAATAAGTCGTAACCTCGTTTAATACTACCATTTTTAGATGGGTCGGTATCAAACCAATAACACTTGAACAACATCACTTCCAAGAGATCTCTGTACAACACTTGATGAACACTTGTGAGCTTGCCATAGAAGTTTGATTCAATGTCACCCAAATTTCCTAACACACAAACCCCGCTATTTTGGGTTGTTAACTTATTATCTCGACTCTCAGCCAAAAACCTAACTCCATTCACAATACACCGGAGTAGGTTTCAACACAGACGATGCCCAAAGCCAACTTCATTAACTGGCTGCTATACAACGGCAAGCTATCCTCCCCCAATTGTCGCATCTGTTAAAGGACAATGTAATTGTTCTTGTTATGAAAACCATGACAAACAATCATTCACTCAAAATCATATTTTAATGATAATTACTTACATGTTCCTTGAACCTTGCTGGAAACAATTCTTTATGTATTTTTTTGTATTTTGAGGAATAGAGGCATTTCATTCCATCCTCACGCTCTTCGAGAAACAGCACGACATCTTCACAGTTGTTCAGTATGAACCAGTGCATGTCGGCTTCTAAGAATTCACATGCAGGGGCTTTGCCAAACAGTCATGTATTTTGAGAAAAAACAGAAATTGATGAATCTCATTCACAACCATCGTCATTGTATGGGAGCCGATTGAATGCGGTCTCAACATGACGGAGATACATTGCACAATAAGTCAGAGCCTTGTTTGAAATGTAAGCCTCTGCTATGGAGCCCTCAGGGTGTGCTTTGTTCCCCATGTACCTTTTGTACGTGCCCAACATTATGCAAATTTGAAGTACATGGTGAGAAAACAAATTGAAGAAACTTAGGAAAAAGGTTTATGAATTGTTACCTTTCGATTGGGTACATCCACTGATAGCTGACTGGCCCAGCTAGAGCTGCCTCTGCCGGTAAATGTATCAGCAAGTTGATCATTAAGTCAAAGAATGCGGGGGGAAAATTTGTTCAAGCATGCATAAGATGTGCACAACCTCATCTTTCAATGCGTCCACATCCGACACATGTACACTTTTGGCATAAATTTGCCGAAAAAATCTTGACAACATTTTTATCAGATCCACCACATCTTTTGGCAAGAATTTACAAATCTCAACAAGAAGAAGCCCCTGTAATAACACATGGCAAGCATAACTCTTCAATCCCAAAATTTTGCCTTGGTCGATTTTCACGCTCTGTGAGATGTTGGCCGCGTAGCCATCGGAAAATTTGACAGATGAAAGAAACTTTAAGAATTCTTTCTTTGACTCAGGCTTCATTGTGAAAAATGGATGCTTCTTCACATACTTGTCACCCTGCTTCTGTAACCACAGGTGTTTTATAATGCCCATTTCTTGCAAGCCCACTCTCACCTTGACCGTATCCTTTGTTTTTCCATCGATGCCCAAGATGGTCCCCATAAAACTTTCACACACGTTCTTCCCAATATACATGACATCAAGATTGTGCTAGATTTTTAATTTGGACCAGTACTTTAACTCAAAGAATATCGACTTATTTGTCCAATTCATATGTGCAAGTGACCTTGGCAGATTCCGTTCTCTGTTGTCGGGGTGTTTGCCAATTTGACCAAACTGTAGGGTGTTTAACTGCCTTAATATGTCCTTGCCAGATAATTCGCGAGGTGGGGCACCTTGTTCTTTTTTTCGATCAAAAGCCTCCTCGACATTGCCAGGGATGATCCCAACGCAACCAACGCCTATGGCCCATGTAGCAAACCTTCTGACCTTACCAACTTGAACAAGTGTCCTGCATACAAACTGGACATGCCATGTAACCTTTAGTGCTCTAGCTTGAAAGATTCCCATAAGCTGGAAAGTCATTAATTGTCCACATAACTACTGCACGCATTGTGAACATTTGATCGGTCAACTTATCAAACGTGTGCACACCGTTTTGCCACAAGTCTTTTAATTCGTTAACTAACGGTTGCAGATAAACATCTATCTCATTTTTGGGGGACTGCGGCCCAGGAATTAATAGAGTCATCATTGTAAATTCCTTCTTCATGCATCGCTAAGGAGGCAAATTGTAAGGAACCACAACCACTGGCTAAGTGCTATCGGATGTGCTCATGTTCCCATATGGATTAAATCCATTGGTGGCAAGTCCCAGTCTCACATTTAGTGGTTCTGCTGCAAACTCGGGATACATGTTGTCAAATGCCTTCCATGCGCTTCCGTCTTCGGGATGTCTCATAACATTATCATTCTCCCGCTTATCTTTGTGCCATCTCAGGTCACTGGCTGTGTGCAATGACATATATAACCGTTGCAGTCTTGGCTTCAGTGGAAAATAACGCAACACCTTCTACGGAATCTTCTTTTTCCTATTCTCAGAACAGCTCTGATATCTTGACTCACTGCACACTGGGCATCTATCCTTCCCCTTGTGTTCTTTGTAAAACAGAACACAATCATGCTTGCAAGCATGGATCTTTTCACATCCCAACTCGAGCCCTTTCAACACCTTCTTCAACTGATAATGAGTTTCAGGTAAGAGATTGTCGTGTGGAAGCATCCGTTTCAGAATCCCCATCAAATGATTCTAGCTTCGATTTGAATCACCAAACGTCACTTTCCAATGCATCAACTCTATGACGGCATTCAACATCGACATAGGTGGCCCCCAATTACAATGCTCGCAGGTAGGGTACAGTTCTCGCTTGGCTTCATTCAACAATCTCTCGTAATTCTCAAAATCTTGGGAATATCGTCATCTTCGTTCTGATTTTCATCGTCATCCCCATGAACAGTTGGTGTTGGTCGTGTGTAATCGAAGCATGGGGATAAGCATCGTCTATTATACCCATAACTTGGTCATCATCACAGGCAACAGACGCTGTAACTATCCCAGCATTCGAGGAAGTAGAAGCACCCCCCATCGATTCATCGGGATGAACCTATGTCGTATAACTGTATGTCATCCCATGTCTGACTAGGTGATATCTAACTTCTTCTAGGGTCTTCCAGAAATAGTTGTTGCAATTCCAACATGGACACCTTATCTGATTATTTACATTCACACACCTCGTTATAGCTTTGATAAACGAGTCGATCCCAGCAAAATATTGTGCACTGATACGATTTGGGTTCTGTATCCAGTCCCGATCCATAATGACTGTTTCAGAGCAACATGAGTAAACGATCGTTGATCTCTTTATGCCTCCGGTAATGGTCCTATCCCATTTGAGAGTGCACAATGTGTATGAATGGTTTGCAGCTATTACGACGTATTCCGATTGAGATAATTTCGGCAGCATCTCCCTGCAGTTCTCCAAGTGCACGACATAGATATTGAGAACTCATATCTAGTATGCAGTCGAAGAACATTAGAAGACGCTACCAAATATCCCACGATCGAAATACGTCGCTTGAGCCGCAAACCACACCACCAACAATATGCACTCCCAATCTGTCCAAAAATGGGACAATTCAAGAGTCTATTGGCGCGTCGAGCACCATTGCTCACAAGCGCTACCAATAAACTCTCAAACAGGAACTAAGGTTTATAGATTAATGATAGAACAAGGTACAAAGTTATCCATTGATAACTTCGCACAAGCAGTTCAATATAAATATAAAAGACAACAAACAAAATAAAATTTAAATTTAACACTGTATCTTAACTAATATGCATTTAATAATTAACCTACATCTCACAATTATTTCTAATATACCAACATACAAACTAAATAATAAAGTTTATAACTAAAAACATACAAATTAATAACTAACTAATTAAACAACGTTTTCTAATTGATATGCATTTCTTAATTAACTTAAATTTCACAATTTATTATAATATATCAACATAAAAAATAAATAATAAATTTTATAACTAAAATTATACAAACAAATTAGCTAGCTACCTAAGTGAAATTTACCTAATTTTAACATTTTCATAATTAAATTTTAAGACGTACAAATTAACTAACTAATAGATATTAGACTTAATAATATACAACTTAACTAATTATTTTAAACATACATATATACAAACTAACTAGTAACGTCACAATAATATTTTAAAATTAAACAATTTACCTTAAAAATATAGAATATTCCCAAATCAACCTTTCACAGTTCCAAGTTCCTGCAAGCATAATTTACCAAAATAAGATAAATTAATCAAATACTCAAACTTTAACAATAAAACCCAATTAAAAAAACATAAAATAAAATGTAACACCCCGCACTTTTAAAAGTGGTTTTGAAAAGCTTTTCAAAGATTTTCGGGATTTTATTTGGAAAGTAAAATGGCGTTTTCCAAATTTTAAAGTTTGACTTTTAAAAGGGGTAAAAAGTTGACTTTTTGTTCGGGAGGACTTTTTGCATTGACTTTGGGTTCGTTGGAAAGGTCTCGTCCTCACGAGTTCGTAGACATGTAGCACGCGTCAAACAGAGCTACGGTTTGGAAGTTACGGACGTGTGAAGAGAGGGGCAAGTTGGTAATTTTGAAAAGTGGGATTTTAAATAGGGGGCACAGAACCCCAGAAATCAGACAGCCATTTCTCTCTCCTCTCTCCCGAAACTTCCCTCTCTCACGCGAGTCACTTTCCAGCCGCGCCTTTCGCCGGCGCGTGGGGGCGCGTCCGGCGGCGGGCCGGCCTGGTCTTCTGCTCGTCGTGCTCGCGCCGCCTCCCTCTTCCCTCCGGTGGTGGCGGCTCCCCGTGAAACAGCCCGGAAAGTGGAGAATCGCGCGTGCATAGTCGGCGTCACCGTCGGCGATCTCGCCGTTTCCGGCGACGGCGAGGCTCAGTGACCGCCCAGATCTCTTCCTCTCGTCGAGCCCAGCGTGTTGGTGGGTTCGATTGACCCGTGGGACCGCCGTGGGCGGTGGATCGGAGCTAGGCGTGCCGCCGGCTTCCGGCCTGATTTCACCCTTTTCCGGCCACTTTTGGCCATCGACCCAGGTTCGAGAATCGATCCCCTTGACCTCCTCTACGTGCCTGTGTAATTTGTTTTAGCTAAACACGATCTTCGTTTTTGACAGTTGACCGCCGTTGACCGTCGTGGGACCCGCTGCGTGTGACGGTTCCAGCGACCGTTCCTTGGTTTTTGGCCTCGGGCCAACTACCCGAGCTTGTGGGTGAGTTTGGGTGAGTTCTCGGACCTTCCGCGTGGTTTCCGAGGGTCGGGTAGCCACCGTGCGTGGTGGTTCCCGCTCGTTTTTCGTGATTGTTGGACTTGTTTGTGAATTCTGGTTTATTGCTTGGACTGTCTGGTCTTAACAGGTACGTGCGGCTTGGGAAATTGTATTCCCGATGCCGTTATGCTGCCGGATTTTAGAATCCGAGCAAAGGAGCCAGGAAGGACACGAAGGGCAGTTTGGTCTTTTTGCACAGTCACAGTGAGTGAACCTAGGACCCTTTAATTCTCAGTTTAATTAGTTATTTCCTTGCTTTGTGTGCTTGCGTGACTGTTTGGTTACTGGTTACTAGTTAAGAGGGGTACGGAAATTAGGAATGGAATTTCCGAGTATTTAAAGGATTGATTGAGGACTAAGCAAGGATTTAGTGGTTTGTGGAGGACTGGTGAGTCCAGGTGGAGACTCCTGGTTAGGATTGGGATTCCCGGGGTTTAAGGGTATTGCTTTTTAAGGTTTTAGTATGGATTTTGGTTTTGAAAACTGATTTTGAGAACTCAGTTGTATTTTTGGATAAAGTTAAAAATTTGATTTTGCTTAACAGTCTTTGGTAACGTTTGGTTCTTTAAGAAAAGAATTAATTTTAAGTTCGAGTTTGATTTATTTTCTCGTCACTTCAAAAAGGCTTTGAACCTGGTTTTCGGTGATTTGAAATGGAAATGTTCTTTTCGGATTGGTATTGTTTTCAAAACACCCAGTTGGTACTCGTTCAGCTT
>QANT01005947.1:0-23907 GCA_003254885.1 Purshia tridentata | reverse complement strand
TTCAAAACCACTTTTGAAAGGTGCGGGGTGTTACACGACTGGAGCTTCCAGCTCCGGCCACTTCGGGCGACTCCAAGCGGTGGGACCTTCGGGAAACCTTTCTCAGGTGCCGGTCGTCGCATTCCAGCCTTCCTCCTCGCTAACTGTCGCTCCTACGCGCAGCAAAGAGCTCAGAAAGCCTAGCTACATTGCGAACTCCTCCATCGATTCTGGCCTTTTCTGGCCACAATTGGCCTAGGTTTTTGGTGAGTTTTCTTCCTCCTTCTACGGGCTTTCCTTTCCCCCTAAATTGGTTGTTCAATTTTGAGTAATTGTAAAAGATTGAATTTTGGGGATTTGAGGCCATTTCGGATTTCTCTTAGGATTTCAAGTTTTGGGTTAAATTGTGAGGTATTTTAGACAAATTACACCCCTAGGACTCTCTAATTTCGGTTTAGTATGGAAGTTCTTAAGAAATTGGAAGTTGGAAAATTTGGGGGCTCATGCTCTTTTAGGGTTTGGCTTGGGTTTCGGAATCTACTACAAATTGTGAGGTGTTTTGGGTAATTTCCATAATTAGGAACATATAACCGAAGATTGGAATGAGAAATTTAAGGAAATTTCGAGGAAATTGAAAGTTTGATATTTGGGGCTTAGGTCCATTTCGGGATTTTTAGAAAATCTAAGGGTTTTTGGTGGTTTAATTGCAATTGTGAGTGATTTTTAGCCCTAGGAATAATTTATTGAGGTTTAGAATAGTTAGTTTGAAGAAACTTGGGAAAATGGTGACTTTGAGGTGAAATTGGACACTTATTGGATTTCAAAACGACACTCGAACGACCCTCGATCAAGTTATGTAGTAATGGAAGTTATTTGGAGGAATTTAACGAGATAAAATGATCTAGTGGCATCAGATTATGAGTTGAGAAGAAAAGTAAGTGGGTTCGGGATTTAAATATGGAATTGTGGAGCTAAATGTCTAAGACGCGCACTGTTGTTTTTATGACCTTGAATTGAATATTTTTTCTAATGTGAATCATTCTTATGTTAGGCGACACCCCCGAGACCAGAGATGATTCAGCCAGAAACCAACGCTAGATATGTCACTGTGAGTGGACTTTGATTTTATTGAAGTTTATTAAATTTTAAGTGTGATTCCTGTTTTGAGCTAGTTTTGAATTTTTTATTATTGAAATTGATTTTGGGAATTTATTTATTCTTGAATAAGTTTGAAGGATTGATTTTACTTATCAGTTTATGGTAACTATTGGTTCTTTGAGAAAGGATTTAATTTATAAGTTTCGAGTTTTGTTATTAATTTTCTCGTCTACTCTAAAAAAAAGTTTGGAATTTGATTTGTTGTGGTTTGGAGTGGAATTTTATGGGTTGGTATTGTTTTCAAGCACCCTCTTGGTATCCGGTTCAGCATATCAGCTTAGATAGGTCTTTGGGACCTATCATGGCACACATGTAAGCTTTGGGCTGTGTGCCAGGATGCCTTGCCCTTTGGGGATGACCCTGCATGCACGTATGGCAGTTTATTGGCCCTGCATGTGTATAACAGACTCCGGCTCTACACATGTACGGCAGGATTATTGGCCTTGTATGCGTACGGCAGGTTGTGGGCCCTGCGCATGTACGGCAGGTTTGCTGGATATTGGATTGGGTGAGAGTGTTCTTTTTCATATTAATCTACAAAGAAAATTCTTAGTTGATATAGATTACAGTTCTTATTTGATATTTTGGGAGCTTAAGCAGTTTTATTTATTTATCAGAGATTTCAGAATGGATTTTCAGATGCCGATTTTACAAGATTTTTCAGTGGATTTTAAGAAATGTTTTAAGTCTGGGGGATTTCAAGGTGACCGTGAGGTCTTAGAGATGGATCGATTTTAAAGGATTTGAAACGGTTAAGTTGGTTTTAAACTTTTATCCTTATTTTTGGTCCACTCATTGAGATTTTCTCACGTTTGTGTTATTTTCTTATTTTGTTAAACTTTTCCCCCTAGGTATAAGAGATCGCTAAGATCGAACCACATTACGTCGAGACAGGAGCTCTTTATTTTAAGTTTATTTCCCCAAGGTGGTTTTTTTTTTTTGCCGTAAACTCAATTTAGACTTGCTTTGAGAAACTTGTAATAGATTTGAGTTTTGTGGCTTTGTTGAGATCTTGAATTTGGTCGGAAAACTCCTTGGTTGTGGTAGAGGTGCTATTGAAATTAGAAGTGCTTTCCCAGGTCGTATTAAAAAGGGTTAGTCCAATTTCAGGGGAGTTCTGCCGAATTTTTGGTAGGATTTTTCTTAATATTGGATTCCCGCAGGATCACTCCAAGTTCCAGGGTGGAATTCAGGGTCGGTTCTGTCACTAGTGATGTATATAAGCATTTTTCTAGTAGCGAGTGCCGAGGAGAAGGAGGAGTGACACCCCACCTTGCTGCCCCAAGCCTTGTTGACAAGAAGGAGAGCCCTAGCTTAAGCCACAAGCGATCTTGCCTTGGAGTGACCTTCTTGTGATCTTCTTCTTCCTTTTTCATGCTTTCAAGTCGATTTAGTTAATTAATTAATATTGTAAACATGGATTGGCAGTTTATATATTTATTTTATCCTTTTATTTATATGTTCATGTCTTAGTTACTTTCATGCATTGTTAAGTTTGAGAAAAAGCCTCTAGCATGTGATCAATGTTTATTTATGGTTCTTGTAATTTATGATCATGGTACTTGCATAAAATCCTATTATCTGTTAGAATGGCATTAGTTGTAGATTCTTTTAAGCTTAGCTACCTTAGGGATGAAGCATCTAGTGATTGTTAAAAAATTGAATAAGCTCAAATGGATGACAATTTTAGAAGCAATAAGCAATCAATTAAGAATTGGTTGTGATAATAGTATTCATAGATAGCGTAGTGTACATTGCGGTGGATATATGGTCTATGTGTTTGTCATCTTCACAAATCGTAATGACTCTTGCATGGGTGATTGTCCTAGCTTATCTAGGAACATGAGAGTTAACTTGCTAGGGCAGCTTTAAGAGACTCCTAGTATATGCATAAGGAGGGTATAACGCCAAAAGGAAATAGCCAAAGCTTTTGGTAGGCAAACTTTGTGTTCGTAGTCTTTTGAAATTGCATGATACAATATTCTTTGTTCTCTTTGCTAGATGGTGGATTTTGATTCTTAACAATGCCATGAAAGTGTATGTGTGTTTTGACCAAATCTAAACCCCTATGCCGTGTGTGTGAGTTGTGGATAAGTTAAATTGATTTGATGTATTAGGATCGACCTCGTTATTTGCATACTTTGTTACGCCGATATTCGTGCACTTGCAAGTATACTTAAAGTTGGATAAATGCTTAATAAATTTGCTCTAAGAAAACATCAACAACATTCTAGCCCTTAACAAGCACATTTCGTGTTAAGAAAGAACTAACACGTCATTTCAATGCATACTTAGTCTACTTTTGTCTAAACTGCATCAAAGCGGGCCCGGTTCGCAAGAAAGACATGAGGATGCACTTTCTCATGTCTCAATTAGCGTGCTAGCCCTAAAGAATCACTTTAGGTGTTAAGAATGCACGAAAATATCATTTCGGTGCATACTGAGTCCAAATTCATCCAAATTGCAGCAAAAGTTTTTGGTTGGCAAGAAAGACATGAGGAAGCACTTTCTCATGTCTCAATATTAGCGTACTAACCCTAAAGAACCATTTTAGGTCTTAAGAATGTACAAAAACATCATCTTTGTGCACACTAAGTCAAATTTGATTAAAGTTACACTAAAATGTTCCTGGTTGGCAAAAAAGACATGGAGAAGCACTTTCTCATGTCTTGATAAGCGTTCAAGACCCCAAAAACCACCTTAGGTGCTAAGAATGCACGAATACATCATTTCAGCGCATACTCAATCTAACTTAGTCCAAATTGCACCAAAAGGTGCCTGATTGGCAAGAAAGAGATGAGGAAACACTCTTTAATGTCTCGATTAGCGTGCTAGCCTTAAAGAACTACTTTAGGTGTTAAGAAAGACTGAAAACGTCATTTCGGTGCACACCTAGTACAATTTGGTTAAAATTGCACCAAAATGTTATTAGTTGGCAAGAAAGACATGGGGAAACACTTTCTCATGCTTGGATTAGCATTTTAGCCCTAAAGAAGAACATTTCGTGTTTAGAAGGAACGAAAACATTATTTATGTGCATACTCAATCCAATTTCGTGCAATTTCCATCAAAATGCCCGGTTGGCAAGAAAGATATGGGGAAGCACTTTCTCATGCTTGGATTAGCGTTGTACCCCTCAAGAAGCACATGTTTTTGTTAAGAACGCACAAAAACATCATTTCGGTGCATACTCAACTTAATTTCGTTTCAATTGCACCAAAACGTCCCTAGTTCGCAATAATGACATGAGAAAGCACTTTCTCTTGTTTGGATTAGCGTTCTAGCCCAAATGAACCCCTTTAGGTCTTAAGAATGCATGGAACGTCATTTCGGTGCACACTGTGTACAATTTGGTCAAAGTTGCACCAAAACGTGCTCGGTTGGTAAGAAGCACATTCTCATGCTTGGATTAACGTTCTAGCTGTTTGTTATATTTTAATACTCTCAGTGCACTAATCTATATATAATATAGATGGCAAGCAAAGTCGATCCCACGAGGACTATTTATGATCTTTAAATGATGAACCTAATGCTAAAGAAACAAGAAAAAAGAACACAAGTGGCTGTCCCAGTTGTCACAAGCCAGCATAACTTAAGTGCACACACACTCATACGAGTTGGGGGGGGGGTGGTTTGGTGACTTATAAATAGTGAATTAAACCTAAATGAATACTATGATGCTCAAATAACAAAGAGAATGAAAAACAGCAAGTTATCTTGTGAAATTATATGGATGAATATACTAGGACACTAGGACTGTACCACTAGACCTCTTATCCAATGTCTTGATGTAATTGCTGAACCCTTAATTCCTATTGATGAGTGCATTCGCAGATTCACCTATGGCATAGCATGAAATGCATGATTCCCTTAATGTACAAACTAGTGCATGGCGTCTACCCTAGTTTGGTACCCTAAATGCAAGCTAGGCATGGCATCTACCTAAGAATACAGCAAGGTCCATTAACGCACAAATGAGAATATGAATGCAACTAACACCCTAGAGCATGGTGTCTACCCTAGATGCATTAGATTCAATTTCACACAATCTGACTTTGACCAATTACTAAATTCCAGATTGCTTATCACTCACATTAGAGGCTGATTGGTTGTCCTCACCCTAAATTGATTAGATTCTAGATGCAATAACTCTAGGTGATCAATCAAGGATTAAAAACAACTAGAAAACAATGAAAAATAGTGAAATCAAAATCATCAGAACATGGAATTAAGAATAAACAGAAACTACATCAATCCATATGAATATTCGGCATAGGGATAAATCCTAAGCCCTAGAAAACGAAATTAGTTCATGCTAAACATAAGAAAACATCCAGAATTCATGTTTAACATCTGAAAATTAAAAAGATAAAAGGAAGATGCAACCTTAGGAAAGCTCATGCCTCCAAGCTGCAGCCACCCTCTCTCTATTTTATGATTTTCCTCTAAAGTGTGGAACCCTAGAACACAGCTGAAATTTGGTTTAAATAGGTTAGTGCAACTGGTCCTCTTGTGGACTTGCATGTAGATGATATCTTTCCCTCATTAATTTTTAAAAATTAGAATTTAAAAGGGATAAATAGGGCAACTAGAAATCTGATTTTTAGAGATTAATTGGGGAGAACTTCGATAAAGGGCACATGGTCAAACTTCCTTTTAGGGTTTGGACTAGGCTTGATCACACTTGGGCTTTTGTATGGCTGAGAATCACCTTGAGTTGCATGTAGCTCATAGCCTAGCCCCCTCTCTATTTCTTATTACTATTTTCTCTTCTTAGGCCGAGCTAGGCTTCTTGGGCTTTCATTTGTAAGCAAATGTTCATTTAGACTCAATTTGGACTGATTTGCATCCATTTGTAACCTTTGGGCTTTCCACCTACAATAAAGAGAAACAAACATAAATAACAAGAAATAAAGGGACTAAGCACTAAATACAGTAAGATAGAGGGCCTAAAATGCACACATTTAAGGACCCAACAAATTCCCCCAAACTTAGCTTTTGCTAGTCCCTAGCAAAACAAAACAAAAACTAAGACTCTAACACTAAAACAGCTAACCTTCCACCAAAAATCTCAGATATGCTTGATCATTCATAACTCAACCAAAAAGATTACATACTAGTTCCATAGATTACCCAATTGACAATAATAGCTCAAAATCAACAAAGTTAAAGAATCAAGTGTGTAAGACAATGTCAATATAGTTTTCAATCTAAACTTTAAAGCAAACTTGAGTAATTGTTGATTGTTTTATTAGAGCAAAAATAATTAGTCAAAACCAACGCTCTAATTAACTCGCAAGTGCACGAATCGCAGTGTAGCAAAGCTTGCAAATAACGAGGTCGATCCCTCAGGGAAAAGTATTGATATGAAAATTACCAATCTAATTAATTTAGTTAATTCAAACACTAACGCACACACACTGAATGGGGGTTTTGAATTGGGTTTTGTAATAAATTTAACAATCATAAAATTAAGTGAGCAAATTAAACTAGAATAAGAACAATGAGTGTAGACAACTAGGGGTCAGAATCCACCAGTAACATATTACCTACACAATCATGGATAAGACCAATTAATTAACAAAACATGTTGATAAAGTTTGCCAGCCGGGAGGCCTTGATTATCGGACACTCACCTAACTATTGTTCTCCTAATGCATAAATTAGTAGATTGATTATCTCATACTAACTTAGTTAACCCACATGTTCCTAAGAAGCTTGGCTATCGTCTACCTAGGCTGTTAACCATGCAAGAGTCATTAAGTACACATGAGAACGACAAACACATAGACCCTCCTATGAGCATCTATGATCTCTTCCCTCAAAGATATGTTCTTAGGATATCCCTTTGTTACCTAGTGAAATTAGTAACTTGGCTATTGTCCCCTAACCCCATAACGTATTCTAGATGCATACAACCTAAGGTGATCAGTCAAAGATGTAATACAAATAGAATCCAATTTAAACAGAGATCCAAGATTTATCAACATAAATTGCAATTAAAAACTCAATAATCCATGAATAAAGTAGATAACATAGTTAGGGCTTCATCCTAACCCTAGCTAGGGATTTAGCCACACATAACTAAAGTTATAACAAAATAAAGCATAATAAAAACTAGAAGAAATTAATGAGAAGATGGAGAGAAGTCAGCAGCAAGGTGGAGGTGGCTCCACCCTTGGACGGCGGCTTGGGGGCTGCAGCAAGGCTTGATAGTCTCTCCTTTCCCTCTTGGCTAAAATCACCCTCTCTCCCTCTCTCTAAAATTCTGAACTTATGTGAATAATGAACTCCTCAATAATGAGGTAGAGAGGGGTTTATATAGTGGAGAGTCCTTAATAGTGTAGGAAAGGGTTTACTTGCACTCAAAGAATGGGCCTTGGGCTGTTTTGGGCAAGTAGACTTTTTCTGGCCGCGGAACTGCTGCGCTACCTCCACTAAAATGACTATATCTTTAGCTAGGAGTATCGGAATCGAGTTCTATAAAATTCCCTGTGAAGCTAACATCCGTATCTTTCTAACGATATACGGGTTGATAGCTGATTCACTCTAGAAAAATACAGGATTGCTATCGAAATTACTGCCCAGATTTCCAGGGTTTTGACTTCCTTGCAAGTTAAGAACTCTTTGATATCTTTGACTTAATCTTTTAAGATCTTCCTTTCAAACTAGGATTCCAGCATTGGGAAAGTCTTCTAATGCAAGGAATATGTGCATGGGCTCCTTGAATGTCAATTTGGACTTGGCCCAATCTCTTCTTGTGTTGAGGCCCAATATGTCTGAGAAGCTTCTAGAACATTTTGACTATCGACTTTGACTTTCTTTCCCTAGTCCCACTAGGATTCCTTGTACAGTTGGGATTTCTTATCCAATTAGGATCTCACTTTTACCATCTTGCCCCTCATGACTTCCAGTGACTTTAGAACTCCTTATCCAACTAGGGTTTGGTTTTCCTAGGTCAATCAGGAATTCCTGCTTCCACTAGGATTTCTCATTTCTGACCCTGAACAATGATGATTCTTTTTCTTGATGATCAATCTTTTCTTGTGTGACTAGGAATCCTCCTTTGACTAGGATTTCAAGTTTTCCTAGTTTGACCAGGAAATGTTCAAAAATAGTTCTTTTAACTTCTTTTCTTTCTTTTGCTCCGAATTACCTACAAAACACTAAAACAACCCAAAGTACACAAAAATGCCAAGTTCTAGCATTCTAAGTGTGAGAGTTAGTATGTAAAAATGATGTAAATTGGACACTCAATAGTAATCACACGCATCTATTTCAACTTCAATTCTTACATAGATGATCACTCAAAAATAAAGCACTGAGATTTTGGCTAAGCACTTATTCACCCAAAATGCATATGTGAGCGAGTTCATGTATACAAATTCTAAATGACTCACAAATATGCATGAATAGGAACACAAGTGAAAGACTAATGATCTCATGAAAGATACTAAATACCTGAAATCAAATCAAAATACAATATGCTTCCATCCCATCTAATCTCCACATTAAGACTACACCTCACCTAAGATCATATAGGACTTCACAAATGGGTTGTAATGGGGCTATAGGTCAAGGGTTTAAACAAGGAAGGGTATGTGAAACACAACGACTTAAGGAAATCATAGAGAAACAGATTTTAAAATTTATTCTCAACCTTACACACTTTGGCGACAAGGCTTGCATTCTTGAATTTTCACACTTGTGATTCACATGCCTACCCTTTACTTCTTTATTTTTTTTCATTTTCTTTATTTTTCTTTATTTTCTTTTGGGGGCTCGACAATGATTTCATTTTCAATTTTCTTTTTCACACTGTTCTCAAGCCTTGCACACTTCTGCTCAATATCATAAATCAATTCTCTGTAATCCCTTAAGTAAGGGTAAGGTAACACAGAATGGAAGGTAATTCCCCCAAACTTGGGGGTTGACACGGGTGACAAGGTTACACAACAAAATAGCTAACATAGGCTCAACAAGGCAACTAGGGATACAAATTAACACAAAAGGATGGCTAGAAAAGCTCAAACGAGACAAAGAGGGCCTAAATCATTGCCAAGGTTCCATGTGTTACAACATGCTTCAATTAAAAATGAGATGGAAGTTCTATAATTTGATTTATAATGATGCACATTTCAAGCATTTGATCAAGTGAAAAACAAAGAGATCATGGAAACTCTGGATATTCAATAAATGCATGGAATACTAGCATATAACCCTCAAAACAAAAGCACTAAGGCTCAAATCTCACAAGGGGTATATAAGTTTCACTAGAAGCTTAGATCATACAAGTAATGCAATCACTTTCAGTCTAAGCTATGGCAGCATTGAAATGCTCATAAAGAGAGTTCATATATGCCCAAAATGAGTTATATGTCAAAAGAACAATCAAAGGAACTAGTTTCGTCAATTTAACCAAGATATGCAAGATCAAAGCATTTTAATTCATCATAGTGGTTGGAAGGAACCTAAAAGACACAAAAACAAAAATTTTAACAAAAATTCCAAATTTCCAAAACTGACTCTTCCCCAAAACTTAAATGAAACATTGTCCTCAATGTTTCAATCTAAGTATGCAATGAACATTCAAGCTTGGAAGACAAAAATTCTAACAACCTAGAAGCACACTAAAACCAACAAAACTAAAGGAAAGCAAAAGGGTTTAGAACTCCCTGAGGTATGTGCAAATAGCCATAGGGTAATGTCTCTTCTCTCAAAAATTGTTGGGTTGCCTCCCAATCAGTGCTAAATTTAGAGTCTTCAGCTAGACTTGGTAGTACATCATGCTAATGGAACAGGATCCTTAAGAGCATGTTCTCCTTCGAACACTCCATATTAGGCTCCAAGTAGTGCTCAAGTAAATGAACATTCACTTTGAATGTGCTACCTGTCTTAGGATTGCAAACCTCTACTGCACCATGGGGATAAACATTAGTAATAGTAAATGGACCATACCATCTAGAACAAAGTTTACTTGGAAAGAGCCTGAGGCAAGAGTTGTAGAGCAAGACCTTCTGACCCACTTCGAAATGCTTCCTCATAATGGCCTTATCATGGTAGGCCTTAGTCTTTTCTTTGTAAATCCTAGAACTCTCATATACCTCATTTCTAAGTTCCTCCAACTCACTCAACTGTAGTCTACTATGCTTACCAGCCTCATTCATCTCAAAATTGAACTGCTTAATAGCCCAATATGCTTTATGCTCTAATTCTACAGGTAAATGACATGGCTTACCAAAAACCAACCTGTATGGGGACATACAATTGGGGGTCTTATATGCTGTACGATAAGCCCACAAAGCATCAAGGAAGCAGTCTAACCAATCCTTCTAGGAAGGGCTCAGAGTCTTCTTGAGGATCTGCTTGATCTCTTTGTTGCAGATCTCTGCCTGTCCACTCGTTTGGGGGTGATAAGGTGTAGAAACCTTGTGCTTGATACCATATTTGCTTAACAAGGCTGCAAACAACTTGTTATTGAAGTGAGTTCCTCCATCACTAATAATAGCCCTAGGTGTTTCAAATCTTGCAAAAATGTGATCCTTAAGAAATCTGAGGACAACTCTAGAATCATTAGTCTTGGATGGAATTGCTTCCACCCATTTTCACACATAATCAACAACAGCAAGATATGTAAATAACCCTTAGAAGAGGGAAAAGGACCCATGAAATCAGTGCCCCAAACTTCAAAAAATTCAACAATAAGAATGGGGTTTAGGGGCATTTGATTTCGAGAAGAAATGTTACCCAACTTCTGGCATCTATCATAGGCAGTGCAAAAGGTATAAGCATCCTTGAACAAACTAGGCCAGTAGAAACCACATTGCAACACCTTCAGAGCTGTCTTCTTCGCTCCACCATGACCTCCACATGCATAAGAATGGCAAAAAGTTAGTATAGAATGAAATTCAAATTCATGTACACACCTTCTTATGATCTGGTCAGAGCACCACTTAAAGAGATATGGGTCATCCCATATCTAGTACTTAGCCATGCTAATGAGCTTCTCCTTTTAAGCTCTCTGTATATCACTTGGAAGTTCACCTGTAACAATGTAATTAATAATATCAGAGTACCAAGGAACATGCGTAGATAATGAAAATAACTGCTCATCTAGAAACCACTCATTTGGTGGGAGGATGTCTTCCACTGAGTAGAACTGTGCACTAATCGGTTAAGGTGATCTGCCACCACATTCTTCGAGCCTTTCTTATCCTTAATCTCCAAGTCAAACTCTTAGAGCAACAGAATCCATCTGATCAGTTTGGGCTTTGCATCTTTTTTTTTTGGAGAAGGTACCTAAGAGCTGCATGGTCAGAAAACACAATTACTTTAGTTCCAATTAGATATGACCTAAATTTCTCTAAAGCAAATATAACAGTCAAAAGCTCCTTCTCTATAGTGGAATAATTCAACTGGGCATCGTTGAGAGTTCGATTGGCATAGTAGATAACATGTGGTATTTTGTTCACTCTCTGCCTTAGCGCAGCTCCCACAGCATAATTAGAGGCATCACACATCAGCTCAAATGGTAAACTCCAATCAGGAGGCATAATGACTGGAGCTGATGTGAGAAGAGTCTTCGATCTGATAAATGCGGCTAAGCACTTCTCATTGAAGTCAAACGACACATCTTTGGCGAACAATCTACTCAAAGGCCTAGCTATCTGGGAGAAATCCTTAATGAACTGCTTGTAAAAACCTGCATGACCAAGATCTCACATCTTTGACTGTCAAAGGCAATGGAAGATTATTTCCCAGATCAACCTTGACCTTATCCACTTCTATTCCTCTACTAGATATGACATGGCCAAGAACAATACCCTGTTGTACCATGAAATGGCACTTCTCCCAATTAAGAACCAAATTGCATTCTTGGCATCTTTCTAAAACCAAAGCAAGATTATGGAGGCATTTATCATAAGATGAACCAAATACACTGAAATCATCCATAAATACCTCTATTATATGCTCCACCATATCTGAAAAGAATCTCATCATGCATCGCTGAAAAGTACCTAGAGCATTGCACAAGCCAAAGGGCATGTGTCTGTAGGTAAAAGTACTATAGGGACATGTGAAGGTTGTCTTCTCCTGATCCTCTACAGCTATAGCAATCTGGTTGTAGCCCGAATACCCATCTAGAAAGCAATAGTAACTGTGACCTGCAAGACGTTCTAACATTTGATCAATAGAAGGTAATGGGAAATGGTTTTTCGTAGTACCTGAGTCAAGCTTCCCATAGTCTATGCAGACATGCCACCCTGTTTGTACACGAGTCAACACTAGCTCATTATGATCATTTTTGACCCCTGTGATGCCAAACTTCTTAGGAACCACCTGCATCGGGCTTACCCATTTACTATCTAATATGGGATAAATAATACCCACTTCGAGCAATTTTAGCACCTCCTTCAGCACAACCTCCTTCATCACTGGGTTAAGTCTACCCTGAGCCTCTCTAGTCGGCTTGGCTCCATCCTCCAACAAGATCCTGTGCATACACCTCGAGGGACTGATCCCTTTGATATTAGCAATATTCCACCCAATCGCAGTTTTGTGCTCTCTTAGCACTCTCAACAATTTATCCTCTTCCTCTGCACTGAGGTTGGAAGCAATGATCATAGGCAATGTGCTTCCTTCACCTAAATAAGCATACTTAAGATGCTCAGGCAAATCCTTTAATTCTAGCTTAGGTGCTTACAACACAAAGGGTACAAGTTTTGTATCAAAAACAGGTAAAGGCTCAAAAGCAGAAATATACATACCTGAACAATGAGGTACGGCCTCAAAGTTAGCCAAAATGCTCTTAACCTGCTCATCCTCATGCACGGCCATAAGGCTATGGATTAGAGCTCTATCCAACAGATCACTACTACAATTCACATTAAAAACCTGTTGACAAACCAAGTCCATCACATCCACCCTAAAGCACTCGTGCTCATTACTAGGTAGTTTGAGTGCCTTAAACACTCTGAATTCAATGGTCTGTCCCTACACATTCATGGTTAGTGTACCCTGTTGAACATCAATTTTTGTACCTGCAGTGGCCATAAAGGGATGATCAAGTATCAGTGGTAACTGTGCCTCATACATAGGTAAGGCTTCCATCTCCAAAACTAGGAAATCAGCCGGCAATATTAGTCCATCCACTTGAGAACAGAACATCCTCCAAAATCCCTCTAGGGTATTTAACTGATCGATCAGCTAACTATATACTCATAGAGGTCGCCTTCAACTCACCCAAATTCAAAGTCTCATACACAGAAAAAGGCATTAAATTAGCAGGTGCACCTAAATCAAGGAGAGCTTTTTCAAACTTGTGATCCACAATGTTACTGGGGATAGTGAAGCTGCCTGCGTCCTTAAGCTTAGAAGGTAGCTTCCTTTGAAGCACTGTTGAAACCTCCTTAGAGACCTTCACTGTCTCAAACTCCTTGAAACTCCTCTTGTTCGTGCACAAGTCCTTGAGGAACTTTGCATATCTAGGCACTTGCTTGATAGCATCTAGAAGGGGAATATTGATCTCCACCTTCCTGAATATCTCCATGACACCCTTTAAAGGGTCCTCATTCTTAGCCTTCTGCAACCTGCTAGGAAAAGGAGCATGTGAAGCAACCAATTTGAAAGGATCAGAATGTACCTGAGTTATTGAAGAACCCTTGGGAGCCACTACATGATCACCTAAAGATGGCACATAAGGTAGGGTACCATCAACAGGTTCGGCTATGACCTCAGGTGCATCCTCTGACTTGGTACCTTCCTCAACAGCTGCTTCCTTTTCCTTCCCAACTATCTTACCCCCTCTGAGAGTAATCGCATTCACTTGCTCATTGTTCTTGGGATTAATGATCACCTACCCTAGAAGTCTTCCTGGCTCCTTCTGATTCAATGCAATAGCTAGTTGGCCCATCTGTTGCTCAAGACTCGCATTGGCTCTATCAGTCTTCTGCATGAAAAACTGTGTACTCTGCATGAAATTCTATGAACTCTGAACCATAGATGCGATCAACTTTTCCAATGGCTTCTTCTGAGGCTGTTGTTGTTGATTGCCTTGATGTGCCTAATGTTGTGGGAATGAGATCTGAGGTTGCTGCTAATTCTAATTGTAGCTCCACCTGAAATTGGGGTGATTCCTCCACCCTGGATTGTAAGTAGGAGCAAAGGGATCATTTCTAGGCTTCTGCATCTAATTTTGACCCTGATAAGAACCCTGACCCTGGTAAGTACCCAAAGCATTGGCCTGCTCCATTATGTGATTAATGAAAGACTGGTTCTAATTCTAGGGACAACTCTCCATAGCATGTCCATGCATGGTACATATGGCGCAAACTGTGACTTGTGGCTTGATCAACAGTTGTACCAAAGCAGACTGCTGTTGTACTAGGTTAGTTAAATTATGTATCTGAGCTTCCAAATGTGTACCAGAACTGACTTCATACATGCCAGCTTTCTTCTGCAGACCCTTTGCTCTGTTGTAGCTCCAATGCTGAGAATTCTGTGAAAGTGCCTCAAACAGTGTCCTGGCTTCCTTAGCATTTTTGTTCATCAATCCACCACTAGATGTGGCATCTGCCATCATCCTATCTACATCAAGCATATACCCTCATATAAGTACAACATAAGCTGATACTCTTGAATGTTGTGATGGAGACATGAGTTGAGCAATCTTTTATACCTCTCCCAATACTCATGGAAGACTTCTCCCTATTCCTGCTGAACACTGACTATCTCTTTCCTTATCTGATTCGTTTTCTAAGTTGGAAAGAACTTTTGTAAGAAACTTATTCGCCAAGTCTGTATAGAAGCTCTGGGAAGTGAATGTAACCATGTCTTGGCTAATGTAAATAGAAATAACCTCAATCGGATTTGCTCATCATCTAATCCTCTAATCTTGATAGTAGAGTAAACCTCAAAGAACTTATCAATATGCATATGTGGGTCCTCTCCAGAAAGACCATGGAATGCAGGCAAGAAATGAATCATCCCAGACTTGAGCTCGAAGTTATCGATATAGTCTGAGGATAAACAATGCATGATGCTTGATTAGCAGCCTAAGGTATAGAGAAATCCTTCAGTGGTCTAGCCATGTTATCTTGATTCTAATCACCCATCTGCCGGAATGCTCTAGGACTAGAAGTTATAGATGTTGTAGGTGAAGATATAGGAGATGGTGTAGGGGATGGTAAAGGTAGATTTGCTGCCAATTGAACTTGTTTCCCTTTACTCCTTTCACAAAACAATCTGATTTGTGCTAATCTCTCATCCAAAGGAGTTTCTTAGTCAACTGGTTCGTTAGAACTTGGTTGGGACATACACAAGTACCTAAAAAGTAAGAAACAAAGGAATTAGAACTACAATTAAACAATTAAAAAGAAAATGAAATTCAGCTTCTTCTTTTTTTTTTTGAAAATAAATAAATAAGTTAATTAATTAAACAAATAAAAACGAAAATCAGAAAATAAAACGAAAATAAATAATTAACTAAGCCAAATAAACTAAAAAGGAAAGTAGCAAAATTAAGAAATTAAACAAGAATCAATTCAAATTCAAACTTCCTAAACTAGATACAATCCTACCTAACTTAGAATTCAAATAGCATAAACTAATAAGGAAGCAAACACCAAATCAGACCATGCAAATAAGGCATGAAATTTAAAATTTAAGCTTAACTTCTTAATTAGATGCAACACTAAAACAGAAAAAGAAACTAGTTAAACACTTACCATACTCGGTTACATAGATAATTACGACTCCTAATTGCATGCAAACACTAGAGCAAAAACTAAAACCAATAAATATAGTGGATAGAGAAGGTAAGAATCCTAATATCACTCCACTATTGAAAGATATGCAGCAAGGATGGTAATGTCTAAAGACCAAGCAAGGAAAGCAATGAACCTTGACAAAGACTTAAAACATAACACACATGCAAGAAAGCATGCATAAAAGAAAGTGTAGCAAGATAAAGACCACACACTCACAACAATAATGTCCTAATGTAACTAACTAACCTAAAACAAGTTAAAAGAAAATCACAACACTAACTCTAGAACTCACGGCCAAAAAACATAACAAAGGAAAGAAAATTAATAAACACCAAACATAAAATGAACACTAAATAAAAACACTAAAAGAAAACATTAGGGTTGTCACAAAGATCAAAACTAGTCCCCGGCAATGGCGCCAAAAACTATTTATTATAATTTAATACTTACAGTGCATGAATCTATATATAATATAGGTGGCAAGTGAGGTCAATCCCACGAGGACTATTTATGATTTTCAAATGATGAACCTAATGCAAAAGAAACAAGAAAACAAAACATAAGTTGCTACCCAAGTTGTCACGACTAAGGCAGCAAGTAACTTAAGCGCACACACACACTCACACGAGTTTGGGGGCAGGGGGTGTTTTTGATGACTTAGAAACAGCAAATTAAACCTAAATTAATGCTATGTTTGTTACGACCCGTCGCTAGTTTTCCTTGTTGGATCGTCATTTAAAGTCATTGGGGTGAATTTACCAATTTGCCCTCACTTAGGAAAGTTTTAGTTTTGCAGAGGATGTATATTTTTAAAAGCGTGTTTCAGCCCAAATTTTTATATTGTTGCATAGAGTTCAACCTCACGAGCACGTAACAAGAAATGGCTCATAATTTGGAGTTACGGTTTAGGAGTTATGCGCGTTTGAAGTTTGGGGGAAAAAAATATAAATAGGAAAAATAATTTGATTTTTTTAAAAAAATCAAAATTACGTAAAAATACGCATGAACAGTGTTTGGGCGATCAACATCACCGACGTACTTTCTGGCCGTGCGTGGAGGTGCGTGAAGCATCGGCTAGACGTCATGTTTATCAAGTTTTGTTCGTTTCTTCGTCCTCTTTCCATCCATATCCAAATTGTCCTGATCGAAACATTGTGGACGACGAATCGAGCCCTGGAAGTTTCGACTACCGTGAGTTTCAAATCCAAATTTCTGCTTCGTCCAACCTTGATTTGGTTCGATCCTTATCTTTCTAAAATCATCACATTTCAAGCTTTCCAACCGTATATGATTTGCAATTTTTCATGTAGGTTTGAATTTTCAGGTGAGGAACAGAAATTTCAGACGGAAATTGGGGTTTTCTAACCACTTCCAGCCACTTTTTGGACTCGGCCCAGTTGATAAAGTTGTTCCTCTCATTGAGCCCGTCCATTTGGTATGTTCAATTTTATTTTCTGGGTTAGTCATCGAAAAAGTCAACTTTCAAGTGCTGCCATCGTTGACAGTTGCCAGCGCCTCCACGTGCGGTGCTGCTAGACCAGCCAGTGACAAAAAATGTTCTTTTCCTTATTTCAAGGCTTTTGGAACCAGTCTGGACCTTACGTGTTTTTATAGAAAGATCGGGAGTGTTTTCGGGTGACTTTTTGAGTGTTGGCCTTTAGTTGGGTGATCGGCGAGGTTTGCGTTTTGCTCGCCAAGTTTGTGAGTGGATTTTGGTTTCCAAGTTAGTCTTTTAAATTTTTCAAGATTGTTTTGAATTTATTTAAGTTTTTGTTGAAATTTTGTTTTGATTGGATAATTCTTTTATTCGTAAATATTTATCTTGTGGTATTTTGAAAATGTATATGTAATATATTTATAAAGATATTGGTTTATAGTTTTTAAACTGCTGGACAGTACCTGGGGGTAAATGGCTGGTTATAGGTCTTTGGGACCCGTCGGTTCACACATATAGGCTTTGGGCCATGTGTTCTGGTGCACTATCTATGCGCGTATTGATAAAGTTGGGAATCTATGCGAACCATTGTGTGTTCGCATATTGATAAAGATTAGCCATATCTATGTATGCGTATTTGGCCCACATGTACGTATTGATAGAGAATTTGTGGGTACTACAGTGTGAGTTGTAAGTATTTTGATATACTAGTAAATATCTTGTGCTACTACTACTTATATTTAATGTTTTACTTTTGTAAATGTTTGGAACCGTATATGCATATTTAGTATTCTTTGGATTTATGACGGGTGGGACCCAGGATTTGTGGTCTGATATTATGATTTTGTGAATTGGTTTTAAAACTGGGGAATTCAAAAAACAAGTTCAATGTTAATATTGTTTTATGTTGAAAAAGGATTGTTTAAATTATTTTTGTTTACTCACTGAGTTTTATCTCATAACTATGTGTTTTTAATGTTCTCCCCTAAGTGACAAGGATCTCATTCGTGCCACTTGAGGGTCGAGCCACTTCTGTGTCCTCTGACATCCAAGACTACGTAGGCATAGTGACGTTTGGTATAAAGTGCTTTAATACCCTAAAGCACCTAAGTAAAACAACGATCACTGATCGGACCCAATTTTAAAACTATTTGACAAGACTGAACCAATCAAACACACTTATGTCTGCTCGACAGAATCACAACTTGAGAAACACAACCAACTAGCAATTCAAATATTTATGTGAGGAGTGACAACCTAGGCACTCAAGGATCCATCAAAGTAGGCATCCCAGTGCTAGCCACAACTAAAGTGAGATGTGAGATGCTAGATTATATTCAGTTCATTAGATGCAATATAATCAATCAGAAGTCATGGTATGATGCCATATACCAAGGAAATAAACACAAGTTATATAAGACCCAAATAAACTCAACAACCACAAAGAGGAGACACACAAGTTGTTCACCCAGAAAAACCTCAAAGGGTTAAAAAACTGGGGGTCNTCTTATCCGCTGACCAGGCAATCCAATATGTTGAGGTTCAATACAAAGTCTATATCAGCACACAAGCTCATTTACTAACTCTAAAGCTAAGTAGCAGCTAGCATACCCACTTTGTGCAACCATCAACCAAGCAGCCGAGAGTCATTTACTTTGTTGGCAGCTCTATCCTCTAGCTCATCAACATGTAGCACCCCATTTGCAGCTTGCTTATGGATCTTGTAGATATGAAAGTGATATGCAATATTTTGGGTTAGCAAGATCAACTCCTTCAACCAAACAAGATTTGAAGAAGCCAATATAAACCCAAATCTAAAAACTAGAGTGATGTGTTTATGCTTTTTGAAGAAATCTGAAACCCATACACAAAACCCATTTAGTTTTTAGATAAAACAATTCAAGAGATGAACACAAGAAAATTTTCAAAGAAAAACTTTGAACTCTTGAAAAATAAAATACCCATTTGGTCTCACAAAAACACTCAGCTCAAAGGCTGCTCAAAACATACCAAAAATGTGTGTGACAAAAAGAATGAAGGGCTGTCCGTACCTTGTAGCAGCAGCCACACACGCACACCCACACCGTTCCACATGGCAGCCAATAATAGGCTCAAGTCCTAACAAACTTTCAGGACAGCTCATAGCCGAATATGCCAAAGGGAATCTGAAGATTCGTTTGGGAGAGGGGCTGAGTTGTTTTGGGAAAGTTTCCATTTTCAGAAAAAAGATTTGAAGAAGATGATGAATAGTGCAAAATAAAAACCCATTAAAAAATGATGTGGGCTGGAGAATAAATGAGGAGAGTAAAGGCCCAATCAAAAGAAGTCAGAAAATTAGACAAGTGCAAATACCCATTTAGGAGTGTGACCCACATAAGAGACCCTCACGTGAGATCACTTAATATTCACAACATAGTATTTGCAGTTCTCGTGCTAGAAAAGTGTAGTGAATGATATGTCATAGACTAGTCAAAACATGCACTACTCTGTGAAAAACTGATGTTGCATGAAATGGCTGGTATGGGTATTACCTTAGGCATGAGGGATGTAGGACCAGCTGTGTAGACTTCATTGCACACTCAAATGTTCCTAACTTAGTCTAGAGCTTGTGTGAGATTCAAATCTAAAATAATTACAAGTTGTTTTGTCAAGGAAATTGCCAATACAAAACTTGAAACTAACACATAGTCTATTTTATTTATTTATTACTTTGGTTATTCATTTCTTTCGGAATGATGTACTTCTTTTAAATATGCTCTGAGGTCACTTTGAGATGACCACTTTGGGTTTGTTTGTCGATTTGATTATTATTATTTTTTTGTTTGGAGATTATTGTTGGGATTTTATTGTTATTGTTGAGTTTTAATAGGGCATATTTTGTTTTTGGGTAAGGCATTTTACAAAGAAGTTGCTGCTGAATTTTTGATAAAATCGGGGCCCATGTTGTAAGACATGGCGTCCCTACAGGGTCGTCTCAGGGTAAACTCCGAGGCGGTCCTATCAATGATGCTCAAATAACAAAGAGAATGGAAAAATAGCAAGTTATCTTGTGAAAATATATGGATGAATTTACGAGGACACTAGGACTGTACCACTAGACCTCTTTTCCAATGTCTTGATGTAATTGCTGAACCCTTAATTCCTATTGATGAGTGCATTCACAAATTCACCTATGGCATAGCATGAAATGCATGATTCTCTTAATGCACAAACTAGTGCATACCCTAGTTTGGTAACCTAAATGTAAGCTAGGCATGGCATCTACCTAAGAATACAGCAAGGTCCATTAATGCACAAATGAGAATATTAATGCAACTAACACCCTAGAGCATGGTGTCTACCCTAGATGCATTAGATTCAATTTCACACAATTTGACTTTAACCGATTACTAAATTCTAGATTGCTTATCACTCATATTAAGGGCTGATTGGTTGTCATCACCCTAAATTGATTAGATTCTAGATGCAATAACCCTAGGTGATCAATCAAGAATTAAAAACAACTCGAAAGCAATGAAAAATAGTGAAATCAAAATCATTAGAACTTGGAATTAAGAATAAACAGAAACTACATCAATCCATATGAACATTCACCCTATGGCTGAACCCTAAGCCCTAGAAAACGAAATTAGTTCATGCTAAACATAAGAAAACATACAGAATTCATGTTTAACATCTAAAAATTAAAAAGATAAAAAAAAGATGAAACCCTAGGAGAGCTCACGCCTCCAAGCTGTAGCCACCCTCTCTCTATTTTCTGATTTTTCCCTAAGGTGTGGAACCCTAAAACATAGCTTAAATTTGGTTTAAATAGGTATGTGCAGCTGGTCCTCTTGTGGACTTGCATGTAGATGACTTCTTTCCCTCATTAATCTCTAAAAATTAGAATTTAAAAGGGATAAATAGGGCAACTAGTGACAGGACTGACCCCGAAACCTTCCATTTCATTTCGAGGTCACCCTGTGGGGTCCCACGTCCCTCGGACATAGGGCCCACCACCCTAAATCTTCAAACCTTCCTGGGAAGAAAAACTTGTATATGCAAATATTCTGCCGGAAATTCGGCAGCACTTCCCCTGAAAATGTCACTTTTCCAAATTTTCAAACCTATTAAAATACACTTCTAACTGTTCAGCTTCCCTACCACAACCATTTTAGGCCTCCGACCTATCATATATTTTATACTTATTTACATATGCAGATACAAAATTTAGACGTTATGACTAATACAAATTACAGTCAAAAGGTTTCTACCCTCAACAACGGGAGCGAAGATCCACCTCGACGCGCAAACTTTTCTACGGGCCGCCGCTTCTACCTGGGGGAAACATCAAAACATAAAAATAACTTCCAAATGAGATAGGCTCAGTGAGTGGATATTTAAATCAAAGGTTTATTTAAAACCAACAATATAATAAATTTTTAGTGTCTGGACTCACAAGTTAATTTATTTTCCCCCATATGAAAATATTGTTTCCAACGTTTACTTTCGGTAAAACACAACAGAAGAATCACTATCACTTTAGATTTCTAAAATTTCATTTAAAGACAAAATAAAATGCGTGAATAATTCCAAGGGTAATAAAATAAAATCCTTTCGAAATAAATTCTTTTAAGAACTCACATAGAGAGAAAATAATTGTAAAGAACAAAATTTTCAAAGGAGCGTTTTCCATCTAAGCACCCAAATGACTTATTCTTCCACCCGCACCGTCGCAACGCCGTCATACGAGTGGATTCAGTGGCCCTTGTACTGTCGCTTCGCCATCGTACAACAAGCCAGAATGTCGTACGTGCACGCAGACTGCCCCCAAAGGGCGAGGCATCCCGACACACGGCCCAAAGCCTTTGTGTGTGCCGTGATGGGTCCCAAAGACCTCCTTAATGTAAAACATGGTGGGTACTCAACGAAATTTAAAATAATGGTTCAAGCGTTTATAAATCCTTATGATTTGAAACTCCAACGTTTAAACAACCTTTTTACTTTCCATAAACTCACAAACATTAAATATACTCATTCATTTTCAAATCCGGTAAACTTTTTAAGAATTCTATCGAATAAATTCCGTAAAACCCTTGATATATACATATGTATACCTATATACATATATAGTATCATGCCAAAAATCAACATGGAAATTTATTCTATTTTAATCACTTAACTTTACTCAAGCCAAATAAAATTCAATCCAAATTCGATTTATTTTCCCAAACCCTTATAGTTATGACTTGGCACAATAATCCAAAACGAGAAACATAAATTATAAATTTCTAACATAGTTATATAAGCAAGTATCCACTCACAATTGAAGAGTCTACGCTCGCTCTCCAGATGGGTCGCCTCCGGTCTCGGGTGCGTCACCTAGAGAAAACAAAGACAACGAGATATAACTTTAGACTTGGTACAACAACAGAAATTAACGTACGTGTGACATTTTAATTTCCTAAACTTCAACCATAGACCCCATTTTAATCCTTCTCGGCTCCAACTCGGTAACACCCCACTTCTTAATCCCTTACTCCATACACAAAAATCTTAGGCGCAGCCGAGCCTATTTAAATTCATTTCGGCACCCAAAAGTGTCCGTTTGACAACTAAATTTGTGTTTTGTCTACCCGACCCATTTCTAAACAACCTATACTATTAATTAGCTTCATTTGAGTTCTGAAACGGCTTTACCATACGGCATTGATAGTTAGATATCCGGTATTTCTATTCTTGTCGCCCAAAGTAGCGGGTTCTAACTCAAGATTATAATTTCTCCCAAATTAACTCATCTAGATCGCAATTAAGGTTTTGTAAGGGCTGGAAATTGACCAAAACTCAATTTAGAACAACCTCCAAGTTCAGAAATTGGGGTAACCCGAATTGGGCATAAACCCCCAAATTTTCAATTCTCAATTTCTCCAAATCCTTGCAAATTTCTTGTTCTAAACCTCATTTACAAGTTCCTAGGATGAGAATCATCACAAACCCATCAAGAACCACCTAAGATTTTCGGATTTCTTCCTAACCCGAAATAGCCTCCCAAAACCCATAAAATTCAACTATAATTTACTCAAGTTTTTCAACAAAATTTAAAAGGGAAAGGAAGCCCATTACCTATGGAGGAGAAATCTTCAAAAGTTTAGGGGAGTTGGGTAGAATTTCTGGCCAGAATTGAAGGAGGAGGAATGGCTCCGTTCTGCCCGTTTCTGGGCTGTTCGTCGCGGCTGCCGGCTAGAGGAAGGTACTGCGGGGCGGCGCCGGCGGCTGAGGAAGATGGTGGACGGGCTGGGTCGGCCGGTAGTGGCCTGAACTGGCTGGCTGGTGGCTGGGGTTTCTCACGGTGAGGGAGAGATGCGAGAGAGGGAGGAGCGGGAGAGTGAGAGTGAGAGGAAAGGAGAAATTAGGGGGTGGGTTGAGAAATTATGGAGTTTTCTAGAGAAATTTTGATTTTATAGATAAGGGGGTGTATGGAGTAATTCTGGAGATTTCTAGAAGCTTCATCCCTATACCAAAAGACTAAAATGCCCTTTACACACGAAACCACCTCACTCTTAACTCGTGGATTCCAATTAATTTCCT
>QANT01005946.1:0-72389 GCA_003254885.1 Purshia tridentata | reverse complement strand
CAGAAACATGAGAAGTAAAAATAAAACTTTTTTTACTTATAAAAATATAAAAATGGTGGATAAATTATAAAAATATTTTTCACACGAGGAAGCAACTAAATAAAATCACCAATTAAATCTAAGAAGTTGACAAGTCTAAAGATGCCGCTATGCTCGACCCTCGTCCAAACTTATCTCTTTACCTAATAAGGAGCAAAAAGAAAGTAAGAAATAAGCATCACATACGATCATAGCTTCTCCTCAAGGGACCCTGGCTAGTTTGAAAACCACAAAACTTTTTCTCCATGTAAAACATTATGATAATCATTTCCTGACGGATCCTTAAAAATTTTTAAAATTATTTTCTTCAAATATTTCCTTTGAAAATCCTTTGAAAATTTTCTTACACATTGGATTAGTTACACCAAATGAGGGTATATGAGTTATATCCAATAATTTTTCTCCAATAACTTGGTGTGGAATGGAGATGATATTTTTTGGCTATCCAATATACTTGTTATGGATGTTTCTCATCCATAACATATAAATTTTTTTTTTTATAAGCTACAAGTAAGGAATTAATTTTTGAAATTTTCATTTTTTTGAGGTCTTCAAATATTACCAAATTGAAATTATCAAAATTTTGTTAAAATTTTCAATTGTTTTGGTCAAAATTTTTGACAAAATCGAAATTATTTTGAAATTTATTTTGAAATATAAAATTTTTTAACTATCGAAATTTTATCAACCGAAATTTAATTTTTGGACTATTAAGTACCTATGAGTTATTTGCTCATTTAAACACGAAAAACAGTAATATACCAAAAATCTTTTAAGTAGAGAAAAACAATCATTTTTGAAGTAACTCTCTCAAATCTTATAGGTTTTCTTTGCTAGACCACAAATATAATAGTTTTTATTTTTCCTAATTTTTTAACACACAAATATGATAGATGCAAAAGAATCTACAACTCATTGGCCAAATATATTACCAAAACATGGAGGGCTAATTTAAGAAAAAGAAGAAAGAAGGAAAGTGACGACAACCAACAATTATTACAAACTGTCGAACTAGAGCATCAATTATTATTATTTTTTGTTTATTGATTTGCAAAAATAAAAATAAATAAAATAGAATTTAATTCAATTGTTAATGGTGAGAAGTGAGCTTAGATTGCCCCTTAGTCTGAAACCACAGGCGTTAGAGAAGACCAGAGAGAGACCTCAAGGGTGGTCTTCCTCTGCATCTCTCTCTCGAAAACCTCAAGCTTTTATAAATTTTAGAGAGAGAGAGAGAGACAGACAGGTACCTTTCTTCTCTCAAAGCTGCACTGAATTCACCAAAAGGGAGAATTCATCTACTTGGTTGATTGCTTCTACTTCACTTTCTCTGATTTTAGCACAAAACTCTTTCTCTCTCTCTCTCTCTCTCTTAGATCTCCAATCTTTTCTCGTTTCTCTTTCTCTTCCACTGCTTTGACAATCCTCCTTTAAATCAGCTATACGTATCGAAATCGTCAATCGTTGAAAGCAAACTAGGAGAATCTGAAGAAACCTAGTTGCAGAATTTCCTGCAAAATGGAGAATTTTCCCGGAAAAAAGAGACCAACCATCAGTCTCTCCCTTTTTACCACTTTGTCTGAGTCAATTTCCTCTGATAAGTCTCCGAATTCAATCAAATCTCCAAGGAATTTCCAGGAGGGTGTGGTTGGGCTTGGCATAGTGGCTGCCATGACTGATTTGGGCAATACCCATGAAGTACCTTTGTCTGAAAGGTCACCAAGATCAACCCCAATCCCCATTGTCTCTGCAGCTAAACCTGCTGCTAATTTCAGAGGTGGGCGCAATATGGAGAGACATGGGGTTGTAGTGGATGAATTGTCTGAGAGCTATACTTGTGTGATTTCCCATTTTGGTAACAATTTGACAAAGAAACGTGTCTATTATGATGATAAGCTTAGTGGGGTTGTTAATGACTGCAGTGCTTGTGTGGTGGTCTCTGGTGTGTTCTCTGCTTCACCAGTGAGTGTTGGTGAAGTGGGAAGAGAGTTTTGGGCTTCAGATTTTCTCAGTTCTTGTTATCTTTGCAAGAAGCAGCTTCATGGACTGGACATTTTCATGTACAGGTAAAAAATTATTGTATATATATGTATTTATTTTAATGTTATTTCAATGTATTTTTATGGATTTAATTCAGTCTGAAGCACATGATCAGTGTTTAGTGTGAATTTGGTCAGGTTTTCCCCCCTTTTTGATGATTGATTCACTTTTGATGAAGCATGACTTAGAAAATTATGTGGATTTTGAGTCTTGTTGATGTTTTTAAATGATTAGTTTTTGCTTGTTGATTTTTTATGTGGGGAGTTTGTGTTTTGAATGGATTTGAATTTGAAGTGATGGTTGTTTTAGAGACATGGATGAGTTGACCAAATCTTGTGGTTGCATGATGCTTCGGTTTTGTGCTAGTTTATAAACAGATTTTGAGTTCACAATGATACCGTGAATGGTGAATAAATTGGGCAAATCATTAAATTTTGGTCTATGGTTAGGCTTTGGACTGGATGGGAGGATGCGGCTGATGGATCTGTATCATCAGCTTAATTTGTTTTCCCATATTTGTAACTTTGTCTTTGATTACCTCTAGTAACATAGGCGGTTTGAATGATTGCAGTTTGATGTTACCTCTAGTAACACAGGCGGTTTTATGTTAGAGAATGTTTTAGGCTTCATTTAATATTTCAGAAAATGTAGACTGGAAATCCTTACATGATTGCTATGTTCTCTCTAAGATGTGCACGGAACTTGTACAGCTTGGCTTGGTTGATTATCTTGTTCTCCCAGTAACCTTTTGAAGAGTAAAAATACAAACAGGGCAGGCAAAGTAAATTTGTTTTAATGAAACGATTACTTGCAGGGAAAGTGACTTAAGTTAGTCAATGATTTGACTGGAGTACTCTAACAGCAATTAATAGCTTGTAGATTGATTTCCACTCTCTCCAATTCTCAACTTAGGTTATCATTTTACTGTATCAAAACAGACTCTTTTTATATGGAGATTGAGCTTAAATTAATGATTATAGAAGTATAATGATTTATGACAGGCTGTAAATCAATCATTAGTTTGACTATTAATTGTCTTTAGATTGTTGTATACTTGAGAAGTTATGCCAGATTTTTCTTAATTTAGTATTCATTACAAGCACACCTCTTGAGACATTAAGGATAGAATAACAGCTGTTTCCTTGATAATCAACTTGTGAGTTACATCTTTGATTGCAATCATTACTAGTACTCCTATAAAGAAAGTGGTTGTTCTTCTGTCTTTTTGGAAACCAAATGGAGCATTATTCGCTTTTCAGTTATGTAGCATTTATAATTTGAGGTGTCACACTGACAATTTATTATTTTGTATCACTGGTGCTTTGTATTCCTGGCAACTAAAAGAAGCATTAATAGTTTACAGTTATGGACTTGAAATGCATATGTGGTTCGAAGAACTGCATCGGATGGCTGTTAGCTTTTGCTTCTTTTGAAATTCAGTGACACTGGCCTCTAATTGACAGTTAACTAGTCATTGAAAATTTAGATCACTGTTCATACTCTTGAAATCTTCTCTTTGAGTTATGCCCGTATTTTTTTTTATTTTGGAACCCATATTTTCAAAGTGTCTGCATTCTAGGTGATATATCGTTGTTGTGGAAAGATTCTAGGTTGGCCACTTTTAAACTGCAGTTTTGTAAGATATTTTGATGCAATTATTGATTGAGAAAATTCCACTTGGTTTTATTTTGGTCAGATATCTGGTTTTCTGGTTTCTTAATTTTGATATTTTGTGATAGTGACAGAATTTTCTTTTGGAGTAGTGGTTCTTGTTTGCTACGGTATGTGGTGCTGAATTTTTTTGGGATGATAGGGATGTAAACCAGTTAACTTTGAAAATGGGGAATATACTTAGCATCTTCTAACCTGGTGCCACTTGGATTGTTCCCTAACATAACATTCAATCCTCCTTGTCTGCAGAGGTGAAAAAGCATTCTGCAGCTCTGAGTGCCGTGACAAACACATCAGAAGTGACAATTGCAAAGAGAACAAGGAGAAGTGCAGATCTGAAGCAATAAAGTCAATTGATTATTCTGTATCACCCTGCTCTAGTCCACTGGTCTTCTTTTCCGGGGTTGCTGTGGCATGAACATTTTGGCATCCCTATATAAGTAAATAATACAAAAGGGATGGGCAAGGTTATCCGAATAAACTGGTATAATCGGCATAAGATACAGTAGATAAAATTGAGAGAGGGTTCAAGCAGGGTAGTCTCTACACTCTACTTCTCAAGCTGCAAGAAAATTTTAATCAGATGGGAGAAATTTTATTGAGAAACTGGGGACTTATATGAACCCAAGAAGGGAGAGACATATAGATTTGCATTTTATAATATGAATGTCATAATCTTTGCAACAAGTACCTGATGTCTGCCTGATGTTGCTTTGTAGACATTTTGTCGGTTATAATACTTGATGGGATTATATTTTCAAGCCCGATCAGAATCATCTTGGTCCTTGTATAATCTCTATATCACGTAATATTTATGATTATTATTTATTGTGTTTGCTCGCAACCATTTTGAAAGAGAAAAGAAAAAGATGAATAAAAAGTATTCTGAAGCCAAATGAATTGGGTTTGATTATTCTGGTCCATTACATGTACCCTTTGGTTTGCGTTATCATTTTCTGGCCTGATGCGCTTTGCTCCAAATGAATTTGACAGTGTCCGGACAATTTTAGTCCATTTTCGGGGGAAACAAACTATTCATGCCCATTGAATTTGGCCCAGCCTATAGACAATTTCGACCTCTTATTCTACAAAGATGCAGACAATTTTAACAACCTCCATACCAATTACTACCAATTACAAGTTTGTCGAACCAAAATCAATAAATTTATCACATTAAAATCGCGTTTCAGACTGACTAACACGTTAGTTATTGTTTTCACAGGTCATATCATTTTCGAGTTTGCTTGGGACGATAGTCAATTCTAAGTTGCCAATTTCATATTAGATATGTGTTGTGTTAAATTGTCACCTCTACTTCGGATAAATTTAATAACCTCTACAATCTAACAAATGATGAATTTTGTTGTGGTGCAAGGGCAGCAAGTAATTTAGTAAAATAGTCACATTGAGACTTTACTGTGTAGAGCTAGTACAGTACATTGTGATTTTTAACAAAGAATGATGTTCAACTTGGCATCAAAAACCAAATAAACTCAATAATAAAGAGGCAAGCCAGAACTTCATCGAGCTCCACATAAAATCTAGCCCTCAACCTGCCAAAGAGAAGTAATGCAATCACTAAATAAGTTGTTCAAAAAGTAACAAAAATTATTAGAAAACAGATCTGAAACAACCAACTTTAGGTGCACACACACACACACACTCTCTCTCTCTCTCTCTCTCTCTCGCTCTCTCACGCACACAATCACACACTCACTCACTCCCTCACTTCCTCACTCAAAGAAAAAGGATGACATATCCAAGACCCTATTTTTCTCTTCCTTTGAATATGCAGATATGCAAAATCAGTCTAAACAGGTTTTACAGTGGCTAATCCGTATTATTGTTTGTGAGGTTGGAAATTGGTGACACCAACTAACTATTGATCTAATGGTATTTCTATCCACTTTGTTGGAAGATCCAAGTTCAAACCCACCCTGCCCCCCGCTCCCTGAAAAATGCCAATTGGTGACCATGTTGGCAGGAAATGGCTGATATAAGAACCTTACATACAGCAGAAGACAACTTGACACCAAAGGGCCACGAATGACAATACAACTTCATTTCCTTCAACACAAAACAATTCATCCAACATAGTGAAACCTAAACCGCACAGGACAGCCAAAGTGGTGCTCCTCATGCTTCTTAGCATAAGCATGTTGGTTAACTCACAGCCGATTCATGAACTAATAAACCATAATACAATTGGAACACATCTACTGATATGCGACTACAAATCAGTGCATAAGTGGTCATCCAAGCACAGCATAATTTCATGGCTGAAATAAATTATTATGTGCAGCAAGTGATTTAATTAATGTTTTGGACAATTTCACGAAGTACGTGTTTTCCATAGAAAGAAAATGTCACTTGCCACTTTTTCAAACAAAACAATGAGATTGCCACTAATTCTAAGAACCAATGCATAACATTTCGAGAGTCAGCGTAGGGTCAGATGGGTACTACATGCAAGTCTATGCGGAGTCTCTAGCCATTGCATATCATTTGGAAATAGAGCCAAAATTCATTGATGTGAAAAGGCTCGCAGAAGATTTGCAGCAGTTACATCATTAGAAAGGATAACAGTCAAATTTAACTAGAAAATTCAAAATAAACATGATCCTCCTCTCCCGGCCAAAGTTCCTGTGACTCCAATCTCCACCATTAAGCCAAAGTCTTTTCTCAATCACTTGTAGTGTTGTCTATTTCTCTTAGTTCAGACTTCAAACATTCACCTACCTTATGAGCATAAGTCTGCACAATTATCTTTGCCTACAACTCACTGAACTTACATAGCACCTAATTTCTTTCATCTATTAATTTTCTAGCAAAAGATTTCCTTAGACAATCTACTATATAGCTCCGTTTGGTGCAAATCTCTCTCTCTCTCTCTCGCCCAAGAGGAAGAAAGTAACTTGACATTCTAATATATTAATCTAACTTGAAGCTGCTTCAATAGACTCCCAAAATTCATGTGTTTGGGTATGTTCATTGCATATTGGAAAGATGGGCTTGCTTCTATACCTTGACCATGAATTTATATGGCCATAGCTTTTAATTTTCCTTTGGAAAAATGTTCACCAAAGCTCAATCTATTATCCCAACAAAACATGCACTTATAACCAATACCCACTTAGAATATCATTGTTAAACTTACATATAACAAGCATCAATGATTATCATTTGTCCTTATTTTGAAAGTTTTGAGACATTAGCATAAAACTATCAGAAATTCAACGAAGTCATAAACACAATCCAATAGTAAAAACAACGAAACAACAAAATAATACCTGAGCGGGATTGGGATTCTGAGAAGAATGCTCGAGGTTCACAATTCTACCTTCAAGAGCATCAAACTTCTGCTTCACCTACCAAAAAAACCCAAAAAAATATGAAATTGAAAAAGGAAAAAAAAGAGGGAAAGAAACAAGGAAAACAGAGAGGAAGTGTTACATCAGAGGAAAGAGCGTAACGGTCGCCTATAAGATCCTTCCAAACCAGCTGAGAAATTGCAGCTCCTGTCGACAAAAACCCAATACCGAACCAAACCAAACGAGTTCTCATCATTTTTTTTCTTTTGGGTTTTGCGAATAATGGTGCGAGTAAAATGATTTGATCAAACTGAGAAGGATTATTCTACAAATATATATATGTATTAGCCGATTAGGGAGAGATTCTAAAGTTAGAAAACATCGACAGAAGGACCAAATAATAATTTAATTTAAAAACCCAATACCGAACCAAACCAAACGAGTTCTTATCATTTTTTTTCTTTTGGGTTTTGCGAATAATGGTGCGAGTAAAATGTTTTGATCAAACTGAGAAGGATTATTCTACAAATATATATACGTATTAGCCGATTAGGGACAGATTCTAAAGTTAGAAAACATCGACAGAAGGACCAAAAAAAGGGAACTACCAGTCTTTTTTTTTTTTTTTTNAGCCGATTAGGGAGAGATTCTAAAGTTAGAAAACATCGACAGAAGGACCAAATAATAATTTAATTTAATTTTTTTTAACAAATTACAGTGACAAGCCCCACTCTCTTAGAATGACTTTTATTTTTTTGCACTAATAAATGAATACATTTTTAGAACAGATTCAACTTTTTAAAATTATAGAAGAGAAATATTTATTAACAGAATTATTTTGTTTAGTGGTGGTACGCCATCTCTTCATTGTCGAAAGGTCCAACCGTGAGGTATGTACAATAATATAAACAAGAGAAAGAATGAAAATGATGATACTCTCTATCAATACGTTCAAACGCTTGTTTATAATGTAGGCTGAGTTAATTTAACTACAACAATGGATTTATTTATATTGAAAAGTATGCTAATTTAGAAAACCCTAGCCGTCCAAAAAAAACTCTCTTCTCGTGTATCTCATAAGCCTGCTCCTCTCGAGTCTCTCCATTTTGCGGTTTTAGTATAACCTAAAGGATATTCTCCTCAAAGGCCCAAAAAAAATGGAAAAAAAGGAGCAGGCCTTCCTAATATAATTTTCTTGGATTACACAAGTACACATAAGGGAGCTTTGCATCATTTGGATACCACTCATTTTATATATTAACAATAATGCTAGAGACTAAATAATGTGTCGATACACCTCGCTATCATTTGTTTATAGGTTGATAGTAGACTCAAAAGTTGAATAAATGATACTGGTCACATGAAAATCCATACAAAAGTGAGACCTCAAAATGGTGTTAGCATTAAACCCAACATTGAAAGAAGCATCTTGCTTAACACATTCTCGCATGAATGGGTTTGCAAAACCGTCATCATTTCTACATATATGGTGCGCAATACGAGTTTGAACACCAAATCGAACACAGGAACATATCAAAATTTCAAATGGAATTCTCACATGCAAGGCATGTCAATTTTACAAGTGCTATAAGTAATAACAAGGCCAGAAAACAAATACCAAAATACAGAAGAAAAAAGCAAGTGAAAGATTTGCGGCTTTCTACATGTGTTCAACTCGAGCAGAAAGCAGTAGCAATTCCAGAACTATCCATCTAAGCAGTTGCACTGGCTAGTTCTTTGGCTGGGGATGAGGACACCACTTGTTGGGGCTGTGGGCACATGAAAAGGGGTGGTACAAGCATTAGTAATAATAAGAAAAATTTAATGAATAAAAACCTATCACCAGTGAAAGAACCAACAACTCATTAAAAAGCATTGATATTTGTTTATTCTTGTAAAAAGTTATAAAGAATTACCCAAGTAGAAACATTTTTTAGATTACATTTTCCACATATTCAAGAAAACATCTCCACTTAATGGTTTTAATAATATAGGTTATGGATTAACAAGATATTCAATTTCTTCAGAGTGAGGCAAGTGACATCAAATGTTGAATGCCATAATCAAAGATGAAACTTTCCATGACATCACAATTACACTGGATGTAGAGCTCAGATCGAAACCGACTAAAAGCAATAAAGGACTCTTATTTGACTAACTAAACCCTGAAAAAACTAATCAGAGTTTGAGACTTGTTTCTAGTTGACTTGATGTACTGAGAAAAAAATTTGTGATGACCTGCCCAATGAAAAACAAGTCCTCACCGGTAAAGTTATTTCAGGGTTAGACTAGCTTCTTACCGCTGCTAGTTCCTCCTCATGCTTTGGAATAAAAGCAGTATCAACCTTGCCATTCTTGAAATCCTCTATATCAAGGATAAGTTTATGATATTCAATGGTTGTAGGAACCCCTGTGGAATAAAAGGTACAACTAAATTAACAGGAATGAATTAAGGAGAAAAATTTATTCAAGATTTACACCGCGAAGATACTCATATTGAAATTTAAAAATCAACAGAAACAACTTATCCCCTTTGTTCTATTAACAACTCTGCTTAAATTCATTTCGTTCACACATCTTATTCAATATGAAGTTCAATTATGCTTAAATGAAAAGAATCACTGGGTTTCAAATAGAAACAGTGAATTACAGAAGTTACAATTAAATTAGGAGCAGAAAGTAACTAAAAAGCTATGATTCCAAAAATTAACTGTTTACCTGTTATAATAGTGTCGTTAAGAGCCCTCTTCATTCGTTCAATTGCCTTTTCTCTTGTTGGTGCCCAAACAATAAGCTGCATTAAGAGAGCAATATTTCCAAAGTAATTAGAACAAGAAATCTGAAAGCTATAATTTTGTACTGCAAATTTATCTAGGCAACCATGGTTGTCCATTGTTTGTTGGTGCACAAACCTTTCCAAGAAGGGAATCGTAGTTTGGAGGAACCACGTAATCGGGATAAATATGGCTATCCATTCTAACAAATGGACCTCCAGACGGTAAATAGGCTGTTATTCTTCCTGCAAAGAAAGCAGAGGATAACAAATTAAATAAAAAACAAAAACATATGTAAGATCCAGTGCACGCATTAAAGCTAGACAAAACTAACTTAGAACATTTGTCACCAGGACTTCGCAGCATTTTGAAAAACTAATAAAAGATAACATGACAGCAAAAGACCAAATATATGCATAGTGTCATTACGATATGAGCTAAGCAATTACTAAGGGAACCAGAAAGAAGAGGTTTCTAAAGTTCTGGCACAAAGCATATGTACACATACCTGGCCCAGGTCGGAATCCTTTAAAAGCATCTTCTGCATTGATACGACATTCAATTGAATGTCCTCTGAGCACAATTTCATCCTGTATATGGAGCCAGCCCCCATCAGACATGAAACAGATAGTGTGGTATGCATTTACAAAATTATCTTCATATAAATACCTGTGTGTATCGGAGTTTTTCTCCCATAGCTACACGAATTTGTTCTTCAATCAAGTCAACAGAAAAAATCATTTCTGTCACAGGATGCTCAACCTGTGGTTCAATTAGGTAAAACATTGTAATTCAGCATAAATAACAAAATACTGCAGCAGTTAAAGAGATCCCATCTTCAAAAGATTGGTTTAACCTGAATCCGGGTGTTCATTTCCATGAAGTAAAAGGAACCTCTTTCATCCAAAAGGAACTCAACGGTACCAACACCAATGTAACCAATAGATGCTGCTGCAGCAACTGCTGCATCACCCATGGCTTTCCGCAATTCTGGGGTCAATGCAGGGGAGGGTGCTTCTTCTAGCAGCTTTTGGTTTCTTCTCTGTGATGTCATATTCAACAGGTGAAAAACAATTATGGCAGGTGTCATTCAGTTTTGCATTTCGTTAAAGAAAATGGAGGATAAATTGGATAATCTCATCATAGAGTTACTAAGTTTGTTATATGGTATATATGACCAGTTTTTGCTTGCCTTAAACAAATCAGAACTAGATTTTTAAGAAGACAGCTTTATTCTGATGACTAGAATAAAACCTTTAAAGAGATTAGTGCAACTAATAAGGACGCTTAAAGTACCTGGATGCTGCAATCACGCTCTCCAAAGTGAACAACATTACCATATTTATCTGCAAGGACCTGTAGTTACAAGGGATGAGTCAAGAGGTTGAATGCTGGCATCAAATTTCAAATGAATAACTTATTATAAGAAATAAATTGATCTAAAAATAATATTATAATTACAATGTATCACCATGAAATTTTTGCATGAGTTTTACTAGTACATTACCTGAAATTCAATGTGTCTAGGATTTTGGATGTACTTTTCCAAATAAACTCCATCATTTCCAAAAGCAGCTGCAGCCTCACTCTTTGCTTGCTGCAAACAATTAAATTTAGGCAGTAAATTAATATACTGAAAGCAACAATGTTAATACAAATATATAATATGCATTTTATAAAACACCAGGCCAACTAAACTATCAACCCAATAGTATAAATTCATAGTTGTAAACTTAATTAGCATAAAACTTAAAATGCACCTCTGAGGATGATTTTTTTAAGGTTAGAAATACTTTCAGAGAAGAAAAAAAATTAAGAAGGCATCATTGACAGCAAGAAAATAGGAAGATAATGCCTTGGGTGTAATACCTGTAACAACTTCACAAACTCCTCTGGTTCTTTAGCAAGACGCATACCACGCCCTCCACCACCAGCTGTTGCCTTAAATAGCAAAACATGCTTGTCACTTCACAGAAATAAACCAAAAACAGGAAAAAAAAAATGTACATCCACTTCACTAATAGAGTTCAAAGGAGTATTAGTGAAAGCCTAAATAATCGACCTATCATAAATTTTATGTTTGGTTCATTCAAGTCTTACATGTTTAATTCATTTGAATAAAAGAAACTAGCACATTAGTAAATAAGATCATTTGGATTTTTTCTGCTAAATGATGAAAACAACCTCATCTGAAGATCATAGGTAACAGGCTAGAAGTTGCAATAGTTAACTGGAATTAAGCCCCCAATTTAAGTCTTTCTTATAAACCTCAATGCTTGATTCAAACTCAAAACCAAACCCTATAAAGAGTATTATAAAAAGTATCTTTCAGCTTCATTGAGTTAGTAAACCTTCATAGCAAGGTAAATTGGGTAGCCTTAATATTCAAGCCATTACAATTTTTGGGAAGATATTCTACATAGATAGGCATGTAGTCCTCTAAGTTAATCACATTTTAATGTTGTAAAATAGTTAATATAGTCTATAAATTAAATCATTAGTTTTATAAATTAAAAAATTAAAAAAAGGGTAATTTTTTACAGTAGTAGCATGTTTAACTTCTAAATTTTCAGAGTTAAAATGCAAGGATGTGAACCGCAAATTACAAGACACATCCGTAATGAGTTTTAATTCACATGAGATATATTAAGATAAGAAAATCTACCTTGATCATAACAGGAAAACCAATCTCATCGGCAAGCCTGATTGCTTCCTCTGTGCTCTGTGTTAAATTATTATATCACTCTTAAACAAATGAACGCAAAATCTTTCATATACCTACCTAATTCTGAAGATGTTCAAATGTATAATACCTAAAGTGAAAATAGATACCTGTAGTAATCCATCACTTCCTGGTACAGTTGGAACACCTGCTTTCTTCATTGTGTCTCTGGCAGTTGCTTTATCACCCATAACACGGATACTGTCAGGCTGCAAAATTTAACCAGAATTGTGAACATTTTGCCCACATGAGAATAAGAATTAACTAATAGGTAATTAACTACAGAGTCATGTGCTTATATCTCCAAGACCTAAATGGAACAACTACTATTCACTCTAAAATTTAACATAAACAGAGTGAAATAAATACAATATTATGTAGATGAAAACAAAATTTAAGTGAAAAATTTGACACAAACTCTAAATTAACTGATAATGGTTACATCGAAAAATTAGAATTAATCGAACCTATCATGAAATTTCTTTATTTGAAGTACTTACCTTAGGCCCAATAAAGTTGATGCCATGTTCTCTGCACATTTCAACAAATGATGCATTCTCGGCAAGGAAACCATATCCAGGATGTAGCATTGTACACTTACGACTGATGGCAGCAGATAAAACGTTTGGAACCACTAAGTAGCTGTAGAAAGACAGATCAACATACACAGATTTAACCACTGTCATCTGTAACAGAAACTGAGAAGGAGGATAAACAAAAGCTAACTGTGATATTAAGATAAGAAGATGTAGTATACAAGTAAAGGTGTAAAACAGGTCGGCCCACCATGAGCCTGGCATGACTTAAATGAGCACGACATGGTATGGGCACATCCTATGCTGTGCCGTGCCAAGCAGACATGGGCATCCATGTAGTTCGGCCCATCAGGCACAACATGGCATGATCCCGAAACAGGCCATACAAGGCATTAGCACGAAACATTCCTGTACTAGGCACAAAACATTAACAATTTTAAGACCATTTGCTTACTATTATGATTCTTTTTTTGTTCTTTTTTTTTTCTTTACAATNAAGGCATTAGCACGAAACATTCCTGTACTAGGCACAAAACATTAACAATTTTAAGACCATTTGCTTACTATTATGATTCTTTTTTTGTTCTTTTTTTTTTCTTTCCAATATCAATAATATATAAATTGGTATTTATTGATGACAATATTACATGTTTTATTTTCATTTTAATTTTTTTTATAAAAAAAAATTATGACAAACCTTACTAGTTATAATCTTAGTAATAAAAATAATAAAATTGTACCTAACAAAAAACAAACTCACATACACACGGGGAAGATAGAACAATTGGGCATGGAACAAGTTTGGCACATGCAGTGCCAGGCACGACACAAGGCACAAGGTGCCGCACGGCCCAATTTACACCTCTATAGGTTTCCTTCAAGAAAACTTTTCAATTTCATCTACTCCTTTCCAATACCACTTACAATATTAGAAAAAGAATAGTGAAGAATGACCACATTTTGGTATTCTTTTGTAAAATACTGTACATTAAAACTAATAAATATATCATGTTTCCTCTAAATTTCCTAAATCAGAAAGATCAATGATTTGAAGAAAGACATTCCTTTGTGAAGATTATTTCCTCATAGCCTCCATTTCTCAATTATTCCAATTTTGATTTCATCACCAAGAAAATAGGGGGAACGGGAGGAGAAAAGACAAAGAACGCTGAAAGAGAAAACATAAAACCATAGCCACTTACGATTGGTTGCTTGCTGCTTCACCAATGCAAACTGACTCATCAGCCAATTTCACATGAAGTGCATCCTTGTCTATTGTTGAGTAAACAGCCACACAAGGTATTCCCATCTCATGTGCAGTTCGAATAACACGAACAGCAATTTCTCCCCTATTTGCCACCAGAATTTTATCAGCACGGCATGTGGCATGGAGAGCTCCTCCATGTTTCCTAGATTTAAAACTAACTTGAGCACCCTGAGCTCTCTGCCTTAAAAAGCTCACTTTATTTCCCACCATAAAGCTACATTGGGAACTCCGGATCTCTCCAGTTCTTCCGAAAAATAAGCCCTTTCATTGACATAAGAAACCAAAAACAATATAAATAAACCACAAACCAATTCAGGAGATCATAATAGAAGCAAAACAGTACAGGATTATGAAGACCATATAACCAGCAGACCTCATTGGTTTATAAATCCTAGTAAGTAATTTATCTGGGAACTCCAATATTTTACTTTTTCCTAATGTATTAGGATCTTTAAATTATCATTTTTTTGGCTGCATTGGATAAAGCAAGGTGGAGTTTTGAGCTTTCAACAAAACTGAAGATATATAAGCATTAGATTAAACACCTAACATCTAGCAACCCACATTCTTAAATTCATATAGAAATCAAATTGTGACTCAATTAAGCACCTAATAGCTTAAACTAAAATACATTACAAAGTGGATCCATTTCACTATATAAGCATCACGAATCAGTATCACACAATAACATTCACGTTAAATGTATTAACCCATTTCAATTCCAACTAATCTGAACACAACCCAACATACAAAACCCAAACCCAATTTTCAAAAATAAAAATAAATATTGGGTAGAGGGACTTACGGGAGTTGGAGTGACAGTCTTGCAAATGGGCAGAGTGGCATCCATTTTCAGAGCAAAGAGACCTAAGTAAAACCCAGTTACACCAATCAAACAAAAACCAATATCAGTGTCCCTTCGAAAGATTTAAAGATCACCCAAGTAATGTTCAAACCAATGAATGAATGGCAAAGATGAAATGATCCTGGGAGAAGGAAATACCGTTTTCAGTTGTCTGAGCAACAAGGTAGGAAGAAGTTGAATGTGAAGAAGATGAAGAAGAAGCTTCGGACCCAAAATATAGAGCGGCAAAGTAGAGAAAGCGAGAGAAAAAGAGTGTGAGTATATGGGGAAGAAAGGGAGATATCAATGGAAGAGTTGTCGATATAAACGAGAAGAGTGAGTGATTGAAAGCTCCGCCTCCTAGATGGTTATTTTCTGCTTAATGAATATTGACTATTCTCTGATCTCTTGCACCCAACACTTGCCACCTCATCAGCTCCATTTGCCGGCTGTCTTTGTGAGCAATTGTGAATCTGTGATGGTTTCCCTTTTCTAACTTAGGTCTATTTCCCACATCTCTGTTTGGAAAATATTTGTATGTCACCTTACCGTCACGTCGTATTTTTAATTAATATGTTAGAATATAGATGGAGGATATGTTTATAATTTTAGAATATAATATTAAAAAAATACATAAATTGATTAATAATACCATATATAATGTTACAGTCACACTATAGGTGACATTATTTGTTAGATTGTTGACATGTTATATTAAAAGATTGTCTAATAATTCTTAATCTCTTCTTTTATGAAAATCTCATATAAGATTACTAGTTTATCTAAAGTTAACTCATTAATAAATTTTTGGGATCAGCCAAAGTGGTGAAGTAATGAAATAATGATTAGGATTATGACAGGTTAAGGTTTACATTCCGTCAAATGTAACAAAAAAACAAGGTGATGCATTGATACACCCTAATCATCAATCTATAAACAAAGACAAATTTGTTGTTTGTGCATAGTTTGCAAGATTGATGCTTTTAGTTCAATAGTATTCTAATAAGAATTTGATAAGAGTTGTTGAAGACTTCACTTTGAGGAAATAAACGATTGAGATGTATTCATTTCTCTTATATCTCCACTATATATCTTATTCGATTGTATTTAATTTAACAATTAAGATATAAGTTCTTGAGTTAAATTTTCAACTGAAATTACTAATTTTTAGCTAAAGCCTTAAAGATATAAAATGTGCTAGACTGGCAATAAGCTCGGATCAGACCGTCTGAATACAATTAAGATCCAACATATATGATAAAACACAACAAGAGTATAAATATACTCGTGCCTCATGTTTGTGTTAAGTTTAGGGTTGGCACTAAGTATGAATGTTATTATTAATTTAAAATATCGGAGCATGATTCATTGGACATCTCTATATGTGGAGGCATCTCTTACTTAGCGTCAAGATTTAGTGTGGGCTTAATGCTTAAATTAGCATATATTGCCTATTGCTTTTATTGTTTTTATCTTTTTCTGTATCTTGGTCACTTGCAAATTGGAATGTGGTGAAACCAAGAAAAGGACCAGCCAATTACCAAGGAAATAAGGCTGTATCCAAAAATCATATCTTTTACATTCATAGATTTCAAAGGCAGGGCTTTTGTTTCTTTCTCCTCTTCTTTGGTGAAGTAATAAATAATAATGCTTATGCTTTTAGAACTTGGTAATTGGTATGGTCGAATATGCATAAAAAGCACCAGAAGTTTCTCTATACAAAACGATGCATATATCTGATCTTGTTGTTTCATATATGGTTATTGGTTTGGCAAAATCCATTTCATACCAAGCGAAAAAAAAAAATGCCAAACAAATCCAAAGTAACTTTAGCCACGTATAAATAATCAAGTTTCCCACAAGCTACATAATCAAGTTACATAATCAAACTACATAATCAAGTTTCTCTACCATTTCTTATGAATAAATATTATTAGTTAATTCATTCAATTTTCACGTGTGACATGGTTCATCCAAGATAATATATATATAATAATATTCTATATACAATTTAAGCAATGTAGATTCAAAGTCATTTTTTATATTGGGTTATTGAAAACGATTTATTTATTTTATCAAATAACTCTGAAAACGAGAATCGAATTTTAAATCTGAACTCATGTAGTGAGTACATACTCTCATCCATTAAATGTTACTTTTCAAATTGTTAAAAGCACTTTCATATTAGTAAAAGCGTTTTTTGTAGTGTTTGAAAAAAATAAATAAAGTGCTTTTAAATTATAAAAGTGTTTTAAGAGGTTTTTTGAGAAGCACGTGATATAGGTGCTTCTTGAGAAAGTACTGCCAAGTGCTTTTGCATAAACCATTTATAAATTTATAAATATTTGTATGTGCTTCTTAGAGGAAGCTTTTTCGGTAAAAACTACTAAGTAAAAACTATTTCTAATAAGTAGTGTTAATTGAGCCCTAAATATACACGCCTCATATAAGTACTGTAAATTTAGTCCTAAACTTGGGCACAATGGACTTGGATTTTTCCCCACTTTAAGGTTTAACTAATCATAAAAAGTTTTAAAATTGACCTTTATGTAGCAAGAAGATCTCTTTCTTTCTTTCTTTCTTTTTTATTCCTTAATGCAAAATAAGGTAATATGACTTGGATTGGGGGCTCAAGACGGCCCCCTCATTGGTTCCTTTTAGGGCCCATCCTAGCTATAAAAACATCATATTCCTCTTCTCACATAGTAAACAGAACTACAAGTTTACAACCCTAGTTGGCCTAGCTTCTTACGACCAATTGCTTTCTTTTTTCTCCAAACTTTTTGGAGTTTGAAAATGACAAATTTTTTGTTCTTGCATTAGGCAACTTCAACCATGATGATTTTCATAAGTTTGTTTTTTGTTCTTATTGTGGAGATTTTCATACATCCTCCACAAAAAGAAAAAAACATTTAAGTGGTGACCGATAGTGGGGTTGGGAAGAAAAACTATTTGGGCTAGTAATCAAGCAAAGTTGGACCATATATTTTCTTTTTTTGGCCAAGAAGTTGGACCAGATCAAATAAATGAAAACATGATTTGACCTACCAACTATATAGTATTCTTGACTTTTTTGTAAAGTTTATCCACCAGATATCTTCCTACCCTGATTTTATTAGAAGCCCATGGATTCTCTTAAAACCAATTGATCACCAACTCTCTTACCAACCTTCCTACCTATATATAAATCCATTTCCCTCCTTTTGATTCTCAAACACAATCAGACCTTTAAGCATGGCTCATCTAGTTATCAAATCCATCTTTTTCACTTCTCTCACACTAATACTCATGTCTTGCGCCAAAGTCTTAAGCTCCCACCTTTCCCTACCTCTCCTTCCAACTCTCTCAATAATCATATTCCTCCCACTGATTCCCATAATTGCTTACTTCTTCCACTCCCTCTCCAACCACTCCTCTACCCTCCCACCAGGCCCTCTCTCCATCCCAATATTTGGCAACTGGCTCCAAGTTGGCAATGACCTAAACCATCGCCATCTAGCATCCATGTCACAAACCTATGGCTCCATATTCCTCCTCAAACTTGGCTCAAAGAACTTGACCGTGGTTTCGGACCCTGAGTTTGCAACCCAAGTCCTCCACACTCAGGGCGTAGAGTTTGGCTCTCGCCCTCCCAACCTGGTGTTCGACATATTTACTGGCAATGGACAAGACATGGTGTTCACAGTTTATGGTGATCACTGGCGTAAAATGCGCAGAATCATGACACTACCATTTTTTACTAACAAAGTTGTGCAGCATTACAGCAATATGTGGGAGGAGGAAATGGACCAAGTTGTGCATGACCTAAATAAAAATGAGAGGGTGAGGACTGAGGGGACAGTCATTAGGAAGAGATTGCAATTGATGCTGTATAATATTATGTATAGGATGATGTTCAACGCCAAGTTTGAGTCACAAGAGGACCCCTTGTTCATTGAAGCTACAAGGTTTAACTCTGAAAGGAGTAGACTGGCTCAGAGTTTTGACTATAACTATGGTGACTTCATCCCTTTGCTCAGACCATTTCTAAGGGGCCACTTGAACAAGTGCAGAGACTTGCAAAGTAGGAGGTTGGCTTTTTTCAACAATTTTTTTGTTGAGAAAAGAAGGTACGTAATTCCCAATATTTTATATTCTTCTTTCCCAATTTTGTGTTATACATTTTTGAAAGATTTGCATGCCCAATAAAACTATTTGATTCACAATTAGTAGCAATATCGGCACATATATTGTTTGTTACTACATTTCTAATAGATGAGATCAACCCACTTGTATATAAGTTGATGACACCTTTATTAAAAATATAGTCCATAACATGCAGATCAATCACACATATCTCTATTAGAGCGATGTGAATATGCAATGTTCTCACGAAGGCGAACCTCCTTGTATAAAAAAATTCATTTGGGTCTGACATTTTGTCTCACAAAGGCACCTTCTTATATAAGTAAGTTCATGTGGGTCTGACATTTTGTGAGACATCGATGTCATCAGAAATAATTTTATTGCAGAACTGATGGTTGGTACTTTCACTTTAATTTAAGGGTAAACATGTTACATATGTACAACAACTTTATGTGCTTATAGGAAAATTATGGCTGCCAATGAAGAGAAGCACAAGATAAGCTGTGCCATCGACCACATAATAGATGCTCAAATCAAGGGGGAAATCAGTGAAGAAAATGTGCTCTACATTGTGGAGAACATCAACGTTGCAGCAATAGAAACAACACTATGGTCCATGGAGTGGGCCATAGCTGAGCTGGTCAACCATCCTACCGTTCAATGCAAGATCCGTCATGAAATCTCAACTATCCTTAAAGGAGCTCCAGTAACAGAGTCTAACCTGCATGAATTACCTTACTTACAAGCCACTATAAAAGAGACATTAAGGTTACACACCCCAATACCTTTGTTAGTGCCCCATATGAACCTTGAAGAAGCAAAGCTAGGAGGTTATACCATCCCTAAAGAGTCTAAGGTGGTTGTGAATGCATGGTGGCTAGCCAACAACCCTGCATGGTGGAAAAACCCGGCTGAGTTCCGGCCGGAGCGGTTCTTGGAAGAAGAGCGCGCCACAGAGGCAGTGGCAGGAGGGAAAGTCGATTTCCGATACTTGCCGTTTGGTATGGGAAGGAGGAGCTGCCCTGGGATCATACTTGCATTGCCAATCCTAGGCCTTGTGATTGCCAAATTGGTGTCAAATTTTGAGATGAAGGCTCCTGTAGGGGTGGAGAAGCTTGATGTGAGTGAAAAAGGAGGGCAGTTCAGCTTACACATAGCAAACCATTCAACTGTTGTATTCAACCCGATCAAGGCATGACTCGATGACCAAACTGGTTTCATGAGTGACTAAGATTTAAATATGCAATAATATTTAGCAAGTAGTACTTTTGTTATTGTCACTTTCCACTTGTGTATTCTTTTGTTCTCCATTGCATTGCGAAGTAGGAAGTTTCAAACAAGTATTGTATTTGAAACAAATTTGCGTTGTCGTTGGAGTTCTCGCAGGTATTTTGTAGGGAATAAATAAATAAGATATTTTGGCATGATGAGCCTTGAATCACCATAATACAATTTTCTCTTAACTTAAATTTTGCCCAGATTATTACCACTTGCATTTCTCATGTTGGGCCATTAGGGTTCAAATTTCTCTTTCAAAATGAAATTTTATTTCCTCTATTCCTCTTTTTGTGGGTCAGATTCATCTTTGAATGTACATATCAATTACATATGATATAATTGAATCTCTATTTGAATCCAACCCAACAAATTATTTACAGTAACAAATCATAATGCAAATGCCCTCTAAAAGCAAAATTAAGTGTTAGATCTGTTGAAGTTCATGAAAGGTACAAGGGAAATCATTAAACCGTTAAAACTTTCACAGCATCTTTAAATTTCATTGTCCAAGTATATTTTCCCACGTGAATTTCCCAGATTTGGGCGTATACAATGTGGATTAACAGTGAAAAGCAAAAAAATTATACATGACACTGAAAGAAACTTCATGCAATCAAAAAATAATAGGAACAACAACATGAAACCTATCATGTCAGAGCTAGGCCTGTCATCGATACCTTGAAGGAAACCTTTGTCTCCATCAAGCATGTGATGGCCTGCAGGAAGAGATCTACAGATAAAGGGAATTTGCAAACATGATACCTCGGCGAAGGCTATCACTTGCTGCAGCAAATTTCTTCTCTAAAACGACTTCCCCAACCGCATGAGCAGCAGTACGCAACTGAAAAAAGGCCAGTCAATTATAGATCCATAAGATGATCTTAATGCTACCTTCAGTTACCAAGCAGTTAATATTAGGCACTATGTCAAGATGATATCCACGATCAATTACTACACAACCAGGAGAGCTACAAAGACCCCAAGTTAATTGTCCTGTTGTACCCAAACACATAAAGATCTGTTCCCAATTGCAACTTTAGAATTTGGATGAAGGTAGACACTAGTTGACTTTATTCTCTATCTTCTGACCTCTGTTCCCCCCTGACTTCTGTGATAGTAATCGTTTAGGAATCTCATGAATATAAAATACTGTTACGAAATATTTTCTATCCACATCTTATTAACAGATCCTTATGACTGGCTCAAAAATTCCTCTTGGTGCTGAAGACCAATCAGTCAACCACAGAAGAATATATCATTCAGTTCATACATGCATTACACTACTTCTATGAGAAACATCGTCTCATGCCATTATATTTCATGACCACTTAATGCAAAACTGAAACTTGAATTGGAAAAATTGAAAACCTCATATAAGAAAGTATCCAGGAACTTTATGTTACACATAACAGAATGAAATGATGGAAAGTTTAGGAAAATACCTGGTTCACAAATTCATCAAGTCTTCTAGCACTTCTAATGATACTACCCTCAAATATATCTGTCATTTGTATAACATCTGCAAAACTTGAACCCTGTAGAAGATTGATCAGAAACAGAAAAGTAATGAATAGCCTAATCAAAATGTTACAAGAGGAAACCTCTAATCAATTACGATAACATATTTGAATCCTCCAAGCAATACAACTTACACTAACCCAATATACTAGAGTCTAAACAAACAAGTACAGTCAAAAAAACAAAAACAAAAAATGACACTGACGGTAAAATGAGTCAAACATATTCAGATTTTATTGAATTTGAGCAGTATGTGAAACAGTTGAACAAATAATCAGTATGGAAATACGAATTTATAGAAATTATATGATAGAAGAAAATTCTAAAACCATGGTGCATGAGAAAACATGAAGAAACAATATTTTGCATTTTCTACCCTGTAAAACAATCCCACCTTATGGTTTTAGCATCTATTACTCACATACAACAGCTAATGGACGTTGAATCATAGAGGAATTAATAATACTATAGGTTTTTTTTAAAAACACAATGGTGCAAGAGTCATAGGTGTTATTCATACTCTCCTTGCTTTCTCCAAATATTACTTGTTTTTTTAAAAAAAATTAGAATAAAAAAACCTTTTGGTACCAATTCATTTCCTGTCTGACATCAGAAGCACATTTAAGCATCAATATAAACCGTATAACCTTGATTGATCACTTCAAAATAATTGTTTTACCAACCCCAAACACTTTTCAACCAATTTATATCCAAAACCCACAATTATGCCCATCACACATTTTTAAGTTTCAATTGCTATTTCCATCAATTTGATAGGTTACCAGAACATAGCCACCGAGGAGAGAAGTTCATGCATGAAAGCAACAAATTAGGGAACAAAATAGCACACTAACCTTTGACCAACAATAGATCACATCCATTAAGAATGGCCTCACTGTTGATTCCACATACTCATCAATGTTTACATCTAACTTACATTCATGTTGTATCTGCAACCACGTAGAGGTATTACTAATTGTTCATAAAAGAAATAAAAAATCGCACAAATGAACATTAAATCAAGCTAAACAAATATAACACCTCTGCTATTCTTCTTGCACTCTCTTGGAGTTGTTGTAATGGCCTAGCAAGCTCTGTCCTCAATTGTATCTGCTCACTTGATTTATCTCCTGGAATAAAACAACTTGCAATGGCCGCAATTTGATGATGATCCAAATCGTTGAACGTACCTGACCAACATAGATCATTTATATTTACCAAAAGCAGACACAATATTGAAGTAGGGTATGTAAGGCAAAGATTGTTTAAACTGATGAATGGACCAGCTTCACTGGCCCAGTAGGCTTAACTAAGCCCAAAGATCAGCTTAATTGGCTTCCAGGAGTTCTCTATCTTATCATATGTTTCTACTGTTATTGCGTTGGCCAAGTCAAGTCCAGCCCAGGCTGTCTGATACCAGACCTCAAGTAAAAAAAGATTTGAAATGCCCATGAAAAGGAAAAGTGCATGGTAACTACCATTAAACATCAATTCAGTAACAAGGAGTTCATCTCCTGTGTCTATCAAGCAGGCTGCCCGCCCCTTCAACTGGACAACACCATCAGCATCAATATGACCAAGCTTCTTCAAGACCCTTGAACGGTTCTTAAGTTCATCACGAAATTTCTGAAGCTGCAAGGTCAATGGAAGTCGAATTAAACAACAAAACAAGTGTAAAACAGCAGAGTTGATTATGTATGTTCTTTTAGAGCTTTTCATACATACAAATCAGAAGGTTACATACATGCAGCATAATATTGAACCCTTAACCAATAAGAATGCATTACACCCTATATGGTTCTACCAAATGTCAGAATTGCTTAATACAGAAGCATCAAAACCAGGCATACCTGGGATTCACGCATTTTAGACTTCAGTTGTTGAATTTCATGATTCACCTCTGCTTTCCTTTGAAAACACTTAATCTGGTGCACATCTTGAGACTGCAGTGAACCAAAAAGTAATAATATAGGGTAATGAATAAATTCCTAGAAGAAAAGAAAAAATTTCACCAGACAGTAATCTCCCTTAAAAATTTGAATTATAGAACAATGAGCATTTAAATAATATGACAAACCTTATGCAGTGGATGCAAATATAATTTCTGTTCAAGTGCCTCTATTTGATTTACCAACTCAACAATTTCAGGATCTTCAATGCCCATATCCTAAAAAACCAATATAACTTTGTAACAATAAGGTAGGCAACAAAAAGCCAATTCATACCCCACATACCAAAGACAGTTGATCATTACCTTTACAGGATTCAGCTTTGGAAGGCCTTGGGGAAAACGAGTTCCCAGCTCCTGCACTGCAAGAAGAATACTTTGCCTCGCCTCCAATGGCCGCAAATCAGAAGGAATAGATATTCTGAGTTTGCTTAGAGCAGAAATCAGGGGCAGTTGAACAGGAACCTAAAACAGATGGAAAGAAATATCAGAAAACTACAGAAAGCCAACTCAAGTACTTGCTTCATGTACATGAACTTACTACATGCATTTCACCCTTTTCTCCAGGACGAGGAGGGCATGGTTTTGGCTGTGAACTGTTATCACTTGAACTTGGAGAACAGTGAAGCAATGTATCCACTATATAACCACCACCACGTGAAGGCAGTGTGCCTAACCCTGATGATGGCTTTTTAACCACATTAACTACAACTCCCCAACCCCAATCTGTTCCGCCTTCCCTTATCTTAACCTGCAACAATGAAAACCGCCTTCTGACTAAGAACAAGAAGCAAAACATGACCTGCATCCCTTGGAATTATAAAATTCACCACATGCATTTCTAAGTTCACCATTTACCCTAAGCTAGTGTATAGAATGACAATTGAACAAAGAAGCTTAAAGAAAAGACAGCAAATTGGAAAGTTATTATCAATACAGTATCAGGTAATACATTGGCGTGACATGAAAAAGAGAGTAAAGATTTCTTATTTTACCAGACAGAATTGCACTTCTAGTTGGATAGCACATATCTGAGCATTAAATTGAAATTAGAAAAAAACAGTAGACCACATTATTCAATTTCAAAGCTATTAAAAAAGCATCTAGGTTTAAATTAAAATTAAATCTCAACCAGCTAGTCTTCAGGGTAATATAAAAATTGAAAATGAGGAAAAACTCACACTACTCAGTTTCAATGCTATTAAAATCCAACCAAATTAAGATCTCAGTCAAACTTCAACCAGCTTGACCATTCTTTGCACTTACCAAGCGACCAGGAAGAAGAAAATACAGAACTCTTTCAGGCCTCGTTATTTCTGACATCATTTTCTTCTCAAGTTGTGCTATATCAAGTTTTATCTTGTGATACTCAGCAACTTCAGCCTGCACATAAAACAGAAACCTATAAGAATGAAACATAAACAAGAAAATCATATCGCTATAAGCATGCACCATAAACAAGAAAAACATATTACAATAAGCATGCAACATAAACAAGAAAAACATATATAAGCACTCTGGAAAATAAAAAAACTACCTCTCCTGATGCATCAAGCATTTCCGCTTCCTGCTCAAGCTTTGATACCTTTTTCCCTATATCAGGTAAAGCCTGAATAAGAGAGAAAGATCCGGAAGTGATTAATTACAATGTGCCAGGTGTTAGTGCAATTCAAATAAAATAAGTGATTCAGTGGAAACCTTTTCATACTGAAATTGGTGGAATGAATTCTTTATCACGTGTTCAGCAGTGAATTGGCCTTCTGCACGGCTCATCAAATTCAAAATTGAGTAGTAGCTGAGTCTGAAAGTACTAACTAAAGGAGCTGGTTTACCCAAAACCATGTCCTTGAGTGTGTTCATTTCCATCTGGAAGAAGTAACAAGTTAAGCATTCATTTTAATGATTTAAGAAACAACATATCATTCTTGCTTGTTTTCAAAAGCACACAGGGATATGATAGAATTCAGGCTTATTCGCAAAAATACCCCCTAAAACAAACTTTTTTCCTCACTTTGCCCCCTTAAATCTTCCCATTTTGCCCCCAAACTTTACAAATGACTCTCATAAGCCAAGTTCCGTCAATTCCGTCCATTATCTAGAGTTCTAGAGCTCTGTTTGAGTGATTTTTATATGATTGTGAAGAGAAGATGCATAACTTCAAAACGAGTATAAAATTGCTGAATTTGGTGGAGGTTTGATGGATCAAAAGTCGGGTCAAAGTTGATATAAAAACTGAACTAATAGATAGTGTTGACGAAACTTGACATATAGGAATCATTTATAAAGTTTGGGGTGCAAAAAGGGAAGATTTAACTTTAAGGGGGTAAAGTGAGAAAAAAATTTGTTTCAGGAGATATTTTAGTGAGTAAGCCTAGAATTTATGCCTATCCAAACATAAATAGAAGGGCCTTCTTTTTCTCTTTTTTCCCATTATAAATATGCATTTAGGTTTACGATAAAAGATAACGAATAAAACATAGAAAAGTGACAATTACTCCCCAGGTGAAAATTAAATGGAAAACTTCCAATATATGGAAATGACTTTTAATGGGTTATGTATACACCATGATAAATTTCCGGATTTTGAATCTATAGGGAAATTAGCAAGTGGTACTTGTATACTATAAATAGATGACTAGTAGTAAGAATCACCTGTTCATCAATCATTATGATACAAATACCACGCTCATCTTTGCCACGACGCCCAGCCCTTCCACTCATCTAGAGGAATTAAGATAATTGTTAATGATCATAAAAAATGCGTGCCTGCAGCACACACAAAATATTAACATATTCATATTTTACTTCTTATTTCTTCTAAAGAAAGCGGTGAAATCTTCACTTACCTGGATATACTCACCAGATCCAATATATCGATGACTATCACCATCCCACTTCTTAACAGCTGTGAAAACAACAGTTTTTGCCGGCATGTTTAAGCCCATTGCAAACTGTTACAAAGTACAAATATTAAAAAGTTATTCAATCTTAACATCAAAGCTAGAAAGATAAATAGGCTACAGCAATAAACAAATAAAAGTATGAAGGGGAGAGGAAAAGGAGAAAAAGATGCTTAAAGACGTTCTTACCGTCTCAGTAGCAAAAAGGGCCTTCACAAGGCCTTCCTGGAAGAGAAGTTCTACCAATTCCTTGATAACAGGAAGAAGGCCAGAATGATGAACAGCAATGCCTCGTTGAAGGAGGGGCAACATTAACTCAATAGCAGGCAACTCTCTGTCTTCCTCATTTAAGCAAAGTATTGCATTACGAAAAACTTGTTCAACAGCATCCTTTTCCTCTTGGGTATTAAAATCAAGCTTAGACATGGACATTGCATGTTGTTCACACTCTCTTCTACTGAAGCTGAAAATTATAACTGGCTGAAATTTCCGTTCCATAATCATCTGAAATTTCGGGAAGACAATTGTAAATAAATAAATGAAAGAAAGAAGGGTATATGAGTGATGTCAATGCGATATAATCGTTGATAGGGAGATACATAAACAAATTTGCCCGAGTATATCAAAAAATGCAAAATAATATCTCAAAGCAAATGAATGATAGATCATAGCAGACCTGAAGGAGGACAATAACTCCTACACTACTGCAAGTGCAATAAGACTTCAGGAGTAAGTGATAAAGCAGAAGTGAGGGACCACATTAAAATCTCCTGCTTTGAGGAAACTCTAGTTCAGGAAACTTACGAGTTCCCGAGGACAATAACATACAAATTATGCAAAGGTTATGCTTGGCAAATATCAATCCATAAGTATTTACACTAACAGCCCTTGGATGGGAAGAGTAGCCTCATTCCTAACATTTTATGTGATAACCCATTTTTGCGACTTTACTAACAGGCTACTAAGGAAATCATTTTGCCTCTTAGAACCTCTTATTTCTACCTTCTTTCTTTTCATTTCTTTCCATTGCATTTTTTTATAAGTATAACCAAATTGTTTATCAGACAAACATGTTATACTAGATAAGAAAACTGCCATCCAGAATTTCATTTCTACATACCAGTGTTTTCATGAACACTTGAATGAAACAAACATTACATCTTTGCCAAAGATGGTCCAAATTTGCCATAAGTAAACAACATCATACCATTCATAATCAAAGAATGCTATACTCATTCATAGTCGCATGTATGAAACCTTTATTGACCATCTCACTTACATTCAATGATATCAATGAAAATTTTTTGTAATGCTCACCAAAATAGCTGAGTATCAGAAAAATCAAACTCTCTTGGAAAATGTTCAACTCCAAAAGGGAAGGAGATTTCTCCAAAAAAAAAGAAAATGTTGGTATATCTAGCACATTAAAAGAAAAAGTTAAAACTGAAGATCGCACCTTCACAATTTTGTATATGTCAGAACCCCCAGATGCACCACCTTTTGCAGATCTCCCACTTGCCTTGCCATTTGCACTCCTGTGACCATCACCCAATTTCTGCTTTGAGAAAGTATCCTGCAGCTTTACAAAGTTGTCATCCCTAAATTGTTCATTTTCATCCACCACAAGATACAACCCATTCCCACCCACTGGAAAAACATAATGCTGCAGAGGAGTCGGTCGAAAATCTGTGTACACCACATGACAAGGCTGTTTGTGCAAATTACAAATCCACTCTGCAAACTCGGTGGCATTCGACATTGTTGCAGAAAGAAACACCATTTTAACAGCTGGCGGCATAAATATAATACTCTCCTCCCAAACAACCCCTCTTTCACGATCCTTCATATAATGAATTTCATCAAAGATAACCCAGGCAACTTCCTTTAAAACCTCTGAACCCCTGTAAAGCATTCCCCTAAGGATCTCAGTTGTCATGACCAAACAACTAGCATTAGGTGAGAGTGTAACATCGCCAGTCATCAACCCAACATCTTCAAACTCCTGGCTGAGCTCTCGGTACTTCTGATTGCTCAAAGCCTTTAATGGTGAAGTATATATAACCCTCTGCTTATCTCTAAAAGCCATAGCAATTGCATACTCTGCAACTGCAGTCTTACCTGCTGAAGTATGTGCAGATACCAAAACTGACTCATTGCGTTCTAAGCATGCCACAGATATCTGCTGAAACGGGTCAAGGGTAAATTTATATGTCTTGGCCATCTTGCCATTATACTCGGGATTCGAGAGGGTTCCGTGAATCGACTCATCCTTGGTCGATTTGTACTCACTGGGAACTGCAACCTCATGTACACATGTTCGAGCTAAACTGCGTCGCTTCAGTGAAGATTCTTGAGTGGGGGTTTGTGTGATCTCTGACACATCAGGCTCTTTTCGTTTCCCAAGTGTTGGAGAGTCTTCCATTCCTAAAATTATATCCACTTGAAGCTTAAATGGACAAAATATTCCTATTAATAATGTTCAAATCTTCGTTTTTGGAGGTAAATCCCAATATATACAATCAGTGAGCTACACAATACTTGCACTATATAATCGTCAAACATATACCAAACTCAATACAATAGAAATTTACTTAAAGAAAAAAAAAAAAAAACTTCGTATTATGACCAGCCATTTTATGTGAAACCATAAACCTGTGACCAACGTCTGCTACATTTCCCTGGAGAAGATTCGGATAATTTGAACTGAACCCAACTCTATGAAACTTCTGAGAAAAATACCAGAAAATGAAAGAGAGAGAGAGAGAGAGAGAGAGAGAGAGAGAGCGAGAGAGCCTAAGCATTTCTGTTAAAAGGAATCAAAGGTTTCTTTAGCTTACCTGGAATTGAGCTTTCTCAGTGACCCAGAGCCCTAACTTGGCATACACACTTACTGCAGACACGTAGAGGGTGTGCAGCTATATAGAAGGACTCGTAAAATGAAGTTGGGGTTTTATCGGAACAGCCTATTAGGATTTAGGGTTTTACCTTCAGTTGCAGGAGTGGCAAACAGTGGCTGCAATTTGGGGGTTTTCTATTCGAATTCCCTTTTTTCCTTCTTTTTTTTTTTGGTTAATATCAAAACTATTTGATGTTTTAGGCCCAAACAAATATTTAAATTAAACAAATGTTAAATTAAAATTATATATCTTTATTCTCAGCTAGTATCTTATGTTTAAAAAGTTTTATTAGGTTAGATCAACTTTAATGTCCCGTCAATTAAAAATTTATGTTATTCTCTTATTTCAGCTAGTATCTTATGTTTAAAAAGTTTTATTAGTCCCGTCAATTAAAAATTTATGTTATTCTCTTATTGTTAGGAGGATCATTATCTGCTTACGTATTATTGACGTAATATACACATACCTTACTACTAAATTCTTATAAGTTATAAAAGTACTTTTAAAAGATTTTTTGAAAAATACCTGATCTATATTTTCATCAAGAAACATTTTAAAAGTTTTTGCATGAACTACTTAAGATTTTTATAAAAAATTTTATGTGCTTATTTACATAAACCTTTCTAACAAAATCACTATTAAATAAAAGCACTTCTAAAGAGTAGCACCAGACGGGTCTTAAGAGTTACTTGGCTTTTAAAATAAAGATTATAACACTAAAGTAAATAACAATAATAAAAAGGATAGTAAACATAATAATATCATTATCTTATAGGATTAACTAATTAATAATTTTATTATTATTTAAATATAATAAATATAAAATAAAATACAAGATATTCACTAAAAATGAACAAAAGAAAAGAAAAATAGTCATACTTTGGGTGAAAGTTGGTTTGTTAATGGAAAACTTGAAAGTAAAAAATGAATTCTAGATAAATTTTTTTTGAAACTATGAAGAATGATTTGTGTGAATAATTTATTATCACTCAATATAATGACTACGGAGAACTTTTTACACAAGTTTTACTCGTGGGCTTGCATAGAGGAGTTTCCAAAGGGTAGGTATTATAGTTAGATGCATAGGGAGGTTGGCTCCAAAGGACGTTAAAATCGTGCGGAGGTGGCTAGTGGGGTTAAATGGTAGAGAGTTTGAATGTAGTGAATTGTGACAAGACATAAACTTACCATTCAAATATAAAAATGGCATCAGAAAGTAAATAAATAAAAAACATAAAAAATTGAACAAAAACAAGTTATAGTTCAGTGAGTGACTTAGTGAAGACCTAGTCATCTAAGTTAAAAGATGCACATGGAGGGAAAGGTTTTGAAACCCCATACACCCAATTCATTTCTAGGTGTACGTGGAAAGGGAGAGTGATAAAAATGAGCCATGAACTGAAATGGGCCACACCAAATTCCATGGCAGCCATATTTTTTGTTTAAGATTAATTATTGTGACAAAACCAATCATCAGAGGGCATTTGGTCTAGTGGTATGATTCTCGCTTAGGGTGCGAGAGGTCCCGAGTTCAATTCTCGGAATGCCCCTTTTCATTTTATCTCTTTTTTTTTTATTTTTAACTTCCCTCTTTTCCTCCTATGCAAGAAAACTGTGCTTTTAATGGTCTGCTGACTCTCGGGTCTATCTTCCATTCTCTACTTGCCGTTGCAGTTTTTTTCTTTCTCTGAAAATGGATCCGAGTATAGAGAATGACCTCAATGCCCCTCACTCCATGGGAACCACCATCATCGGCGTCACCTACAATGGTGGCGTCGTCCTCGGCGCCGATTCTCGAACCAGCACCGGTAACATGATCCCTTTCACTTTGTTTTTTCAATTTCTATTACAAAGCAAACAACTTGAAGTTCTGCAAAGCTTCGCATAAGTTCAGAATTTGATTGCTTGGAATTTGGTGTTTTTGTTGATTATTAGGAGTTTATGTTGCGAATCGAGCCTCCGATAAGATCACTCAGCTCACTGACAATGTCTATTTGTGCCGCTCCGGATCGGTATCTTTTTCTCTCTGCTTCGTTTATTTGTTTGTTAAACAAAATTTGTTGTTTATGTAATGCTCTTATTCTCGCTTACAGTTTCTGTTGGCAAGAGGAGGAGTTTTTGTGAATGAGTTTTTTTTTTTCTTTTTTTCTTTCTAAAACATGGCTTGTATTGTGTTCTATGCTCATCTGTAATAATTACATTAACTGAACTATTTCAATTAAGGACACACAAAAGCAAGTCATCTATACAATTTTGCACCAATAGACGCTGGATTCAGCAACTTGGACCACAAAAATTCTCTTTGAGTAGGACGAAATCAGTAAAATAGAGCCATCTCGATGTCTTCCTTTTAGATCGAGTAACTCTTGTATCTTCAGGACCTTATGTTTTTCGGGTTTTAGGCTTAGCAAGGCCTTGGTTGGTGCCTTGCTAGACCAAAAGGGGGTTTTCCTAATCTCCCAATAAGAAAATTGGGATTTTATTGAGTGTGGTAGTATGTTCTCATTGTTCAACTTCAACTGTGGTTATTCTAGTAAAACAAATTGAATTTCCATAGCAAAAGATCTCTCAAGTTTTTCTTGGTCCATAAAATAATTGATTATATTTCAGTCTTAATATTGGAAAAAATGAAACTGGAACATTAGCATTCGGTGATGTGGTCCTGGTAATCAGGGACATTAACTATCATCAGGGACATTATTTGATAGTTAAGTAATTTAAGGGAATAATCGGAGAATAGTCTACCTGCAGGGTTTCTCTCTTTCTCTCACTTCTCTTGTTTTTTTTTTCTTGATATAAATGTTGTAGTTTCTTTACTTTTTTTTATTAATCTACTTAATCTCCTCTTATCAGGCTGCAGATTCTCAAATTGTGTCTGATTATGTGCGTCACTATCTCCATCAGCACACGTAAGTGAATGAGTAATATTTTTGCTTTAATACAACTTATTTTTTCTTTTTCCTTTTTCAGTTGCAAGTTCTATTTTTTTTTTTATTGACTTCGTCGATGGCTTCCAACTATATAACATTGACTCACTGAATAAATTTTGTTATTTGCTTAGTTGAATGCTTGTTTGGTAGGGAAGCAATAAGTTCTCATCATACATGTGTCATTGTATTGTATGTTTATTTATATGCAATCTATTACTTGCTGTATCTTTTGTAACTACAAATGTTTATAAAAATCATTGAAAATTGTTGTTCCTGCTAGGATTTCTTGTTGTGTTGTCTTCTCACTCATGGCTATATAAACTTGTCTGATAAGTGAAAGAAAACTTGTAAAGGAATTGAATTTTATGACTAGCTAAGGGTCTATTTTGGAGAGCTTTTGTATGAAATTGTTTTTTTAGAAGAACATAAATAGTTCTTTTGCAAATGCTTGATTTTTAAAGATTCCAACTCAATGATGCCTTTTATTCATCTTTTGGACTTTTGTGTGGCATCATAGGTTTTTGGTCCTGCAATGCATTTACTTTTGTTTGAGCATTACATTTAATTGTTGAAAACTAAATGAAATGCTAAGCACCGTGAAACCTAATAAATATTATTCAGAGTTACACTTAAAAGATTGAAGTTGTAAACATTCAAAACTTTTGTATAGAAATTTAAATTTTGGGAATTAAGATGCCTTAATTTTACACTACAGTTATGCTTTATTTATTCATTATTAGTATACTTCTACTATTACAATTATCAATCAAAAGTTTCTGTTTTGTGTAGGATACAGCTGGGTCAGCCTGCAACAGTCAAGGTTGCTGCAAACCTTATTAGGTTAATTTCATACAATAACAAGGTTTGCATTTAGTATTCTTTTGTTGTATCTCTTTGTTTTCAGTGTCATTCAAATACTTTGAATTGATGGTTGGATGCAAGGATGGATTAGTAATTAATTTGAAGAAATTTACAAATATATGCTTCATTTAAATTTAGTTTTCAAAATAATGCTTCAAACAAAATAACTTAGGGGATCCCTCATGGGCCGCACTCCATATGGTATTCCAACTCATTAAAGTAGAAAGTCATGATTCTTCCTTTGATATGTTTTCTTATTTTCTAGTGTATTTCTTATTTCTTCCTTTGAATTTGAATTTGGTAGAATATGCTGCAAACTGGCTTGATTATTGGTGGTTGGGACAAGTATGAAGGAGCTAAAATATATGGAGTGCCACTGGGAGGGACAATCTTAGAGCAGCCTTTTGCTATTGGAGGTGTGTTTTCACTTTCTATGACCTGTTCTATTTTTATTTTTTTTTCTGAAACCTTTTCTACATTGTCTATTGTTTCTATGTTACTGCTGTTGTTTCCCTTGTCATGGATTGGAATGGTTGGCCTGCATCAAATATTTTTCCCCTTTGGATAGCATTTAACTTCTTGCATTTGCTTATCAGTTGGTGAATCTTCTTGTTAGTTCAATATAGTAGATTGCTTTCACAGTTGGGTTCGTAGTCAATTCCTTCTGACAATGCACCATCCTAAGGTCTAAAATTTTATTTTACTGTTCAGCTAATTTGTAGTTAGAGAACATCTACCTCTTTTGTTATTAATGGTTCTGCTTGCCAGGTAAAAAATTAAAAAACAATAGTTTCATACAGTGATGTTTTCCATGCACTTGAATGCAATTGATTTTTGTAATCTAGTGGCTTTAAGTTCTCAACAAGGTGCTTGTGTCATTCAGGATCTGGCTCCACTTATCTGTATGGTTTCTTTGATCAAGAGTGGAAGGAAGGAATGACCAAAGAGGAAGCTGAGGTATGTAGCCTTTAAGTTTCCAACAAAATTTTTACTGCTTCAGTTGTGCCTTCCTTGTTATTGTAATGTGTCAAGACCTGTTTATGTCATCATTGTGACAATGAGGAAATGGTCATATCTTAAATGACTGCTTAAGATTTTTATTTGTTTAAAAGAATTTAGGTTGGGGTGATAGGGAGGATGGGGTGGACTAGTCCTTGTGTGGTGGTAACTGGTTAACCGTCAGTTCTATCTATGGGGCTCTTTTGGTTGGAATATAGGTTTCTTCCTTGAGAGGAAATTTGGAGTGCTTATGTGCAAGAAAGGGTAGCTACTTTTGGGTAGATAAATGCTCAGGGGAAGATTATAACCATTGATTATTTGGTGTTACATGGGGATTGTTTTGGCTAGTAGATGTTGTATGTTCAAGATGGCTTGCTCTTACTCTTATGCATTGTCGAATAGCTTGGAGTTATGGGTTTTTTGTTTTTTTTTGTTTTTTTTCCTATGGGTTATGCCAAGTATTGTCGAGACTTGACAGATTGTTTTGGGTTGGCATGGCAAGTCTGTCTGGAAGTTTAACTAGGTTGTTTGGAAGGTTGTTCCTTTGTGTATTCTGTGGTGTTTGTGGCCTAAGAGAAGTAGCAGAGCCTTTGAGGGAGTAGAACACTCAGTTATGGGGTTGAGTGCTCAGCTGTTCAGATGGCTTTTTGATTGGATGCATAGGACTTGGACTGCATTTTTCACTGATAGATTTCTTTTTCTTTGCATTGTTAATTTGTTTTTGTTGCTCAGCTGTACTTCCTGTATACCAGAGCTGTTTTATTTTCCAATATATTATTACGGATAAGAAATGATATTGTGTATGTTTGTATATTGTGTGTGATTAAATGATGGAGTGCTTAATGATTGTTTTGTACCAAGAAATGCAACATGAAATGTTTTTCTTAATATGATTTGTTTTCTTTGATGCTTTCTCAAAGTTATCAAATCAACTTGCTCAAAATAATTTGCCGATATTCTCAGTATTTTGCCGATGATTCTCTTATTGGACAGTACCATTATTAGACATGTTTTCCCAATATTTCAGTTTTATGTGTGTACTCAAAATTTCGGTATTTTCAACCTAATTTCTTTTGATATCAATATATTGTTAATATTTTGCTACTTCCATCAATATCAATATTTAATACCTTGATTGCATCTACCTTGCCCGAAAATTTAACTTTTTACTTGATGCATTAACCCTTTCTAGAATTTATTATTAAAGCAACTGTTATTTCACTGCAGCAATTAGTGGTGAAAGCAGTTTCTCTTGCTATCGCTCGAGATGGTGCTAGTGGTGGTGTTGTTCGAACTGTCATTGTGAGTTTCTTCTTTTACTGGACTCTAGTTTGCAATTACTTAATTGTTTGGGGGGATAAAAAGATCTAGTTTTCTCCAGACACACCTACAGCCATAGTCTGGCTTGTGATTTCTACCTCTCTTGTGCATTCAAAATTTATCAAGCTATTTACTTATTTAGCATGTAGTGATGCTTGTGACAACACAATCTGTTGCCCTTATTGGATTGTTGCGACATCTGTTAATCTAGTGCGATGGATATGTTGTTTTGTAAATCAACGTTGTGAGGATTGAACTCAAACGTTTCGGGAGAAGTACTTGCTTCGTAACCATATTTTCTTATTACCGTTTATCTTTTCCCCCGGGACAACTCAAGTACCTATGGCTATTTTATAGGGTTTTCATTCTTGTTTGGCTCTCTTTCCATCTTCCTATTTTTTATTTTATGGTGATTGTGTGCTCTGTTCTGCTGCAGATTAATTCAGAGGGAGTTACAAGAAACTATTATACGAGCGACTCCCTTCCACTGTGGCATGAAGAGCTAGAACCCCAGAATTCGCTACTGGATATATTGTCATCATCTGGTCCCGAGATGATGATAACTTGAGGATTTTTCCTGCAAGACAGTAAATCCCCAGTTACTGTGATGATACACTTTGGTCCTAGATTTTCACTGGGGGAACTCATTAGTAACTTGATGATTTCATCTCATACAATCAAATGATTTAACGTACTGATATTGCTGCCCTCATTGAGTAGCTTATAAATTTATAGTAGAGTAAGATGGAATCTCTTTTGGAATCCTTAGAATTATTTTGTATGCTTCAGATTAAAAATTGATTTGTTTTCTTAACTGTGCCATTGATCTCAAGTGACACTCAAATTTTGAGAATAATCAAATGCCCTGCCCCTCTCGGAAAGTGAAATCGCCGTCGACGATCATTTTGCAAAGATCATCAGTCATCAATTTTAAAATAATTATCTTTCTTCCTTGACAATTAGAGACAATCTTTTACCTCAAAAGCTCAAAAACTTTTGCAAATATGCATATAAACAATTTTCATTTTAGAAAGCTCCACATTTACACACTCAAAACTAGGAGATAGAAATTTCATGCCACTGCTTTTTACAATGTGCTTGAGTGGGAGAATTCCAATTCGGAAAAAATTAAAGGCTAATGAATCTGAGTATTGATTTCACAACAGCATCATCATATCAACGAACATAATTTTAGCATACTAGGGTGTTCACTAGCCTAGAAACTTGCCTTCCCTTTTAACCAAGCTTGGATCAACTAGAACGATACTCTATTCAGAATTTCAGCTTCTCTCCAGTGCTTATGTCAGAGCTGCGCCAAAAGTTAGAAGCCACCCTAACTATTAGAAGGTTGCTTCTTGAATTGCTTGCTCCAGCAAGTGGCAAGTGACCGGAAAGACCAAAACTTTGGTCTTGTACCGTGCTGATAAGTGATAACCATGAAAGATATTCCTAAATATTTTAAACTCCTACTAAGAAAAATTGTCAGCAATTTGGTGACTCAGGCATTCCCACCGTCAGAGCTGCTGCAAGCTTGATTTGGAAGCACAGTGTTGCCCCCAAAATCTCCATCCAAACTCATCTGCTGGACTTCTTGTGGGGACAGGATCTTGATGCAGCGAACACAGTTCACAAACTCCCTGGAATAGCAGTAAGTTAGTAACCAACAATTTGGACAAGTTATCAGTAATTGATGGATTTTAATGTAACACACTTTCTGGTGACAAAAATGTGTCATGCCTAGTTATCATAGGGAGCTTGAATATGTCCAGAAAATTATGGAATAGGATTATACAAACAGAAAAAATGATGCATAGATGTGGGACTATAAGACTTACTCCCAAGGGTCATCTCCTACTAGCAGAACATCACTCTCATGATCTACATACACTAGTTTCCAGCCTACCCTCCCTCGGTCCTCCAACTGTCCCTCTATACCAAACCTACGAGCCAGGTCTTGTTTAAGCTCATGATAACCCGAGTAGCGTGCAATATCAATGGATCTCCCAACAGCTCCACGCTTGTAAACCTTTACAGATACATTAACCAAGTTAGAGCCAAAGAATAAATTATATGAAAGACTTAAAAAAATAGATAGCTTCACAAATTTTTTTCTTTCTTCTTTTTTATCCTACTTAAAATATCAAACCTTGGTGTATGTCCTCATCCGCTGAAACTGTGGTGGCGGTGCCCATGGACTGCCATCCAGAAAGCTGCTATCATTTATTGTGGAGTCAATAGAATTAAATGTCATATCTGGAACTCCAAAGGACTGGGAAACCATTGAAGATGAAAGTTCTTGCTGAACATCTTTTGAATTTTCATAGGTTTCAAGCATGCCTCCTGAAGACAGATTATTTGAAAAATCCTTTCCTAATGGAACCATGCCCTTGCCCAACAGAGGATCAGGATTCAAGGGTATCCCCAATTGCCCATCAATGTTAGAACCATATGGAACATTGTTTCTCTGATCCGCCTGAACTTCCACTTCTTGACTGGCTTCTCTGAATAACATTGATTGTGGATTGAAAGACAATGGGGCATTATTCTGCTGTAAATGGACATCGTTCTGAGAGAGGCCAGCTGAAGTTGTTGAAGATGATGTGTCCAAGTAATCTGTCTGGGCAGCTGCACCATTCAGGTATGTTTGTGCTGAAAGGATTCCTTGACTTTGATTCCTAGCAATGTTCACTGAAGGCTTAACTTCAGATCTATGCTGGAAATCTTTCACTAAGTTAGCATTAGATGACATTGTTTCTATGGTGCTGGGACTCAAAATGGTGGTGGCAGACTGAGCCATGTCCTCCCCAAATGAGTTCCGATGAGCCCTGTTGTTCATCAACTGTTGAATTACACTTGGGCAGTTGTTTGTGGATGGTGAAGTTGAACAAGATGGAACCTCATCAGTTATCCCAGACTGTCCTCCTCCTGTAACTCCTGCCATTATACCGCTACCAGCTGTAGAGAGCTGATTGGTTGATGGTGTTGGGTGAAGTCCCATATGCCCAGACATTTCAGGCAGCATACCAGGTTGTTGTTGTTGAAGCTTTGGCTGCTGAGGTGGATGAGAGAACTGAACATTAGTTTGGCTGTTATTGTTCTTTGTCATCTGCTGTGGCATTGTTCTTGACTGAGGATGTGAGGTTGGTGCCGTGTGAGCCATATCTAGCATTTGGCTGGTAGGCAAAGGCCTGGAGAAGCTCTGGGATACATCTATAAGTTGCCTCTGCTGGTCCTGGTGTTGGATAAGTTGAGAAGGCTGTTGCAGTGCCTGCTGTGCTAAAATTGACTGCTGTTGCTGCTGAAGCTTCTGTAACAGTTGAAGTTGAAGCTGATTATCAGAAAGATGTTGTAACTGCTGGTTCATTTGATCAGGCAGTTGAGACTGAATAAAATTTTGCTGTTGATTTTGACCCAACATTTGTTGTTGATGCTGCTGCTGGTGCTGCTGGAGGTTCTGAGGGAGGTTTCTTTGAAGATGGTTTTGACTAGATGATTGCTGCTGAAGAATGCTGTTAGTTTGGGAAAGGGTCTGAGGTTGCGTTAGCTGGGCCTGAACTTGGCTGGAGGGTAGAGTTTGGTTAACCGAATTTTGCCTGGGTTGTTGAGTAAGATCACCCAACTGTTGTTGTCGCTGTATCATTGATGCTAATGGGTTTATTGTGGACGGCAGCTTTGGGAGTTGCTCAAGCTGTTGTGCTTGCTGAGGTAGCCTCTGGCCATTGAATTGTAAATTGTTCAGCTGAGGTATTTGAGGCGCTGACATACCCAACTGCCGAGAAAGATCTGCTCCAGCAAGGTTTTGCAGAGCAGGACCAGAATAGGAATGCATGTAATTTGGCTGCATGGAGTTAGCAATGGAAGAATTTTGTTGCATGTTCATCCACTGGACTAAGCTTAGGCCAGGTTGAACCTGGGGATCCTTCATACACATATCATCACCAAGCCAAGGCATTGTCCTCTTGAAAAGGTTATCCAAATCAGAGGATTCATCATCTGCAAAAGAAAAATAAAGGTTAGTTAGACGCCCTCCCTCTCACCAAAATTCTAATTTTAAATGTGGTTTAGTTCGAAGGGCATCTTTCTTGCTGACTTGAAAGGAGGTATAAAACCATGCCAGTAAAGGAATAATGAAGCCTCCAATCATCAATTAAAGCGCTTTGTACCATGTAACATCCAGCAGATCACAGAAAAGAAACTTTTGAAGTCCAAAGGTCAAGCATTGACACAACAGGTCGAAAGGAAAGAATCAGTCCCATTAATCCTTCCCATATGATTCACTGTTATTCTCATTCTCTTTGTTACTAAATCAGCTGAGACCATCCATTATTATCCAAGACAGTTTTACCACAGCAGAAACCAATTAATTCATAGGTACGCCAGGAACTGATCTTAAGTTCATTCATGGCCATATACACTAAGATCATCCTTAACTGACACACAGTCTAGGTCCCGATCTACATAACTTTTCTTTTGCACTTGTTAAGAAATGACTCAGAAATGATACAAATTAAGATTAGACAACAATGAACTCGTACAAGGCATGGTTGCCATATTACGTATTTTACCTGGCATTCCTGGTTGCCTAGGACGCTTCGATCTGAAGAATGGTGGGGGACAGATGAAAAATGGAGCAGTCACAGGCTCAATTTCCCAGATTGAGACCCGATTACGCCTTTCCCCAGCAGTTGACTCATCCCAACCAACCTATTCAGAGATATGTGAGGGATTAGGGGTTATTTTTTATTACTGATAAGTTGACTAAAAGCAACACAAGAGAGAGAGAGAGAGAGAGAGAGAGAGGGTAACAAGAATATGCCATCACATTTACCTGCAAATTACGCCATTGTGAGTTCTTCCATCTAACAGGATCAAGATCACTAATTCCTGTAATTGTACCCATATACCTGCAGAACAAAGATTCTCGTGTTCAATTCCAAGATTATACAAGTTTTTACTTGTACAATTTCAAACTAGATCAATAACTTAAAAAGTATCCTCTTGTCAACTTGAATAAGGTGATAGACAATTGAATTGCTAAGTTATCTTTCTTTTCTAAATTATATCACTCAGAATCATTATTCCTACACAAAATTATCAAAACTTCTAATGTGTAAAGCCTATGCGCATAATTTTCCAGATAACTAATGCCAGGATTACGATTACCAACATTCTACATAGAATATAAACTGAAATACAAATATACAACTACCTTCTTGTTCCTGACTCTTCAGTTTCAAACATCATACGGAAACGCATGCCCAGTGATAGTTGGTTGCCACACGATGCCTTGTAGTACTTGGCTAAAGGGATAACAAATTCTGATGGACTAGCCCTGTATTTAGAAAAGAATATTTCAGTTTACAAATTCAGAATAAATAATGATCAATTCATTTAATAAGTAAAAACAATGTCATTCACTCCCAGAATCTAGGATTCTATAGTATACAAGATGTTGAGCATAAAGAAATTAAATATTCTAACCTAGGATTGTAGAACACTGAGAAGGGGCTATTGTTAGCGGCAGCATGAGCTGCAGCTGCTAGAATCCCAATATGCATACTGTCACTTGACAATACTGAAGATGATAGGTTGGTAGGTTGCCTGTTAGCGCGTCTAATGCCCAAAAGAAGCTGCTGTTTTTCATCCCTGATCATGTAAAGTGTATAAAATCATAAGAGGCTTTAACAAATAAATCATTCTTACAAGCAGAAATTCACACTCCAAAATAGGAACTGCCAAGATTTTCAAATCGTCGTGATTACCTAATGAACAAGACAGAATCACCAGCAAAAAGCCTCTTCCCACTAACAAATAGGCTCCATCCAGTTGTAAGTAAATGGCGTTTCGGTTGTCCTGATCAAACAAAACAAGGAGTGACAGGATTTGTTTAGAATTAGGATGACAATGGCACCCTATTGATTTAAACATGTAACATTCTTTTGTTTTTTGGTCAATATACATGTAGCATTCAAATTGCTAGAAAGGTAACATACCACGATAGATATGGCGGAAAGTCCAAACAGTATCATGCAAATCCCTGGCAACAAGTTCTTGAGCAGGTGGTTGCATGGAGAAATCCTACGTAGATGCAGTAACAATATTAAACTTTGTAATTAGTGCAGCAAACCTTGGAAACGAGGTAAAACAGCTTACAAGAGGAGGGAAAATCTTCTCTGCTGCTCGGCGGGGCACTGAGAAACCTCCATGAGTGCTTGTATCACTAGCTGTCAATGTTTTACAGAAGAACTCTGGTTGGGGCTTATTCGACTTGAGGGCAAGATCTGACCTCAATAATGCCTCCTTGTCAAACTGCAGACCAAGAAGTTCATGAATTCAGTTAGGTTTCAGAAAGTTCTACTTTCAAAAGTACAAAGGAATATTATATAAAGTGACATAAAGGCATGTCCATATTTCTATCAAAACCAAATGATTTTTCTAGTCAATTTGAATATAGTCCTTACAGAGGGCACAGGCAGAAGTGTCATCTGAGCATAAACTTCGTCCGTTTCGGGGTCCGCCTAGAAAATCAAGTGTAAGTGTGAAAATCAATTAGAAATGATAAAGGATAGTATTTATTTACAAGGTAATACTTAGAATTGATAAAGTAAGCCATACATGCAAGGTGACATTGTGAAGAAGACATAGCAGCTTGGATGGAAGATTGGGGTAGTTTGGTATTTGAGCATCCACATCCTTTTTCATAGATGCTGCAACCTGAAATTGGAAATTTCACTCTCAAGTCATGATGACTCCAAAAGAAAAAAAAAAATATACCAAAAGGCAGGCCAATTAAAGCTTCCATACACTATAAAGTATGAATTAAGGGAAATTTCATAAGCTGACTGTTTTCAATAAAGAACAATAATGAATGTCATTGCTTGAATCTAACTTAATAATTAGTTAACATTGGTTGGTTCATCAAGAAAAAAACACTAAGTTAACACTGTAATAGAAACAAAAACCAATAATAATTCATTTCTAGAAAAAAAAAATGTTCAATATATGATACATAGTTTGTTAGAATTTACCTGCCATAACGTGCAGGATTACAATAAATGGAGACCCACACTAACAAAATAAATTGTATTCCTTTCTCTCTCTGTAAATCCTAAACTTTCCACACCCATTAACCCAACTGCTTTATGAGCTAAAAATTAGCACCAGCACACATTAAATTTTAAAAAATAATAACAATAATTACAAAAACGGAAGTTTTCCTATGTTTTTCTAAGCCTTAAAAAGGGAAGGTCAATAAAAAATCACTAATAACAGAAGGGTGTACCACAATAAATGAACTCAAAAACATGACTTGCATTGCATTGATGAATTTCATAAAAAAGCAAAGCACTAAGCACTAAAGCAGTACAGTGTGCGTAGGATAAGAGCACACGCTGACACGGCGCACGATAGCAACCGAACCCGACCCACCTGTTCGCTGTGGCCTTGAGGGAAGTAGACCACGTGGGTCCCAGCCGGCGGCAGGTTCACCAGCGGCCCGGCGCAAGCTTGCCATAGCTCCAGGTTTATGCTCTTAGAGTTCTCTCCACCTGCACACGTGTCACCAATCCATTCGTCAAAACCGATAAACAACACCTCCCCGTTCTTTCCGTTTGTTTCCCGGGAAAACAAAAAGAAAGAATGTGAAAGAGAGAATCTGGAATCTCACAACATAACCGCCGCAAGGGGCAGTTAAGAGAGAGTCCTGAGTCCGTACAAAAACTTGCAACAAACAAAACAACCGGGTACTACCCGATCCATCTGCTTCGGGTTTTTTTTTATAGAGAGAAAGACAGCAAAAACGGATAGAGAGGGTGAAAGAGAAAGTGCGGACCTTCGCATGAATTGGGCGTGGCGTTGGCGGAGGCAGCTCCGGCACCGGTCGCCGGCGGCTTCATTGCTTGTTCCGGCGACTAGGATTTCAAAGAGAGAGAAAACACCGCCGGAAAATCTCACTTGCTCATCTCGCCGGCGATGTATCGGCGAGAGAAATCGGAGCTGCTTTCTCGCTCTTCTCCAGCTCCCGGAACACGCTCTCAGATCAGTGAGCAACAAAAAAGCACCAGAAATTTACCAGATTTTTGAGCTCTCTCAGCTGATAAAGCTCAGATCAGCTCAGTAAAGTGAGAAATGTAAAAGACGAGGGAGGAAGAACTTTGCCGGAAAAGAAAAAAGAGTTGAAGGAAAAAGGTTTGGGTCTTTTCCGGCGAGGGAAAGCGAAAAACGGCGACGTTTAAGGAGGGAACAGAGAGGCAGGAAAAAAGGTGGGTTTGCCGAGATTAAGAGAGACCAAATGCTGAAGCTTTGCCCCCTATCTTCCCCTACACCATCCAGACATTTCCTTTCTCTGCTCTCTCTCTCTCTCTCTCTCTCTCTCGCAATGCTCTACCTCTTTAACTTTCTTCTCTCTACATCCAAATAAACAATCTTTTCCTCCTTTTGTGTGTTTTCTCTCTCTACCTGTCCTTGAAAATGGCACTGACTAATGCGGTTTGGCTCTTCGTTGACCTCTGGAGGTGTTTCTGGGGTTGCTCTCTGTTCTTTTTGCTTGTTAACCATGGTTAATTTTGTTTATTTAATTTAGATGTATTGTAAATATTTTTACGATATTTTCAACTGGATAATTTAACAACTGCAATCATTTTAATTATAACAATACTGCATCAAAGTGTTCTCTAACTACGTTACATTACAACAATGGTTTTTTAAAAAAATTAATAAACAGATCAAAGATTAGATCGCTTCTAATTTCACTAAATAACGTATTGTGTTGGTATCGTACTTATTATCATTTTTGTCAAGTATTTAAGAGATTTAATAATAGTAAATTCGTATTTTAATAATATAAAGAGGAACTCATCAATATTTAAGAGACAAAAATTCAAATATTATACAATATTTACATTATATTGTAAAATTTTATATATTTAAAATAAGTAAGATTTAGAGTGAATCCGTACAAACAAAAGGTTTTTGGTCCAGAATTATTGTCACAAGAAAAAAATTTGAGGATTTATTTTGATGTCTCTTACATTACTCTATGCAAATTTGTTCATGCGTTTGTTCTAAATTGCCCTTGTCCTTTTCACAATATCAACCAACTCACTACAATTAACATATGCTTATTCGTTATTGGCGGAAAACCAAATGTGATTACGTGTTATTGACCATTTTTTTGACCATCCCCATCACCATCCATTTGTGAACATGATGATGAAGGTTGTTTGTATATTGTTTCCTTGTGTTTTCTTGTTCCTTTCATTTCTAAATTCTAACATAATGTCAAAAATGTTGGAAAGTGAATTTCGACGGTGTTGTATCAAATATTTAATATTTTAAATAATTGGTTGCTTTTCTTAAAAACCTAGAAAGATAAAACGAAATAAATTATATATCAAATTTTATATATGTACAAATAAAATAAGAAATGTAAATTAGTAGATGAACTCAATCGTGCGCGTGTTGGTGTAAAATTCATTTTATGACAATCGATGCGAGGAGGAAGGGAGTATGCATAGCATTATTTGATAAGGTAATTAATAGAGATTAAGATTTGTTTGTTGTTTCAATATGAATCAGTCTCATGTTATATTATTATTTGCCTGCAACAATGGGCGTGATCGTAAATGGGTAAAGAATCTTGGTCCGGTTTATAAATTATTAATGAAGCTTGTATAATGCCTAAATAGTGAATCACAAGACTCACATCACTAATTAATGAAATGCGTAAGCTAATTAATGTACACACATAATTTTTCCATTTTTAACCTTCTTGTTAATAATTAATAAACATTTACTACCTTGCAACCAATTTGTTATATTTGCCATCACTATACATGCTATGCTGACTTTATGTGAACAAGTACTGCTTATAGTTTGGCTCAAGGTTGGTTCTAGATTTTGAGGGTTAAAATGAATTAAAAGATAGGGTCTTTAAACTTATACATTACTGCAAGTTAATATGGTATATAAGTATAAAAGAAGTATATAAAGTTTGGAGGTCCTTAACTCAGGCTTTTGCTTTATTTGAATATTTTATTGGACGATCAAGAATTATAATGTTTTTTTAGTTTTGCTACTAAATCTAACATAAGACGGAGATAATTTTTAAATTTATAATATACTATTTAGATTGAAAATTAAGGGTGGTAAGATAAGAATGAATTGTATCCAATGTGGTTGCTTGAAAGTTTACATTGAGGGTTGACAAAATGTAAAGTTAACAATGAAAACTCCTTAAATAAAGACAAGAAAAAGTGTAATAGGATCATTCCATTAAGAAAGTAACAATAATTAAGAAAAAGAAAAAGGAGTGGGGCAAATGGGTCACCATAGGAATAGGTAAGTAATATGAAATTTGGTTGAAAATAAGACACATATTTTATGGTCAATTCTATTTTAAGATACATATATATTAAATTTAAGTTTGTGTTGCTGAAGAATACTATTAAAAATCTGTATTAATGTGAAACTATTTGTCATTTTTATTACTAACTCCGTTCAAATGAGGGATAAATTGATCCTTTTCATATTAAAAGAAATTTTAATTCAATTTTTTGATTGCAAACAACTAAAACCAAAAACAATTACTACCAAAAAAAAATTTAAATCTAAAAAAGATTTTAAAATTAAAAAAATATTAAAACCAAAAAAAAAAAAGGAAAGAAGTTGCACAACCCTGATTGCAAAACCCAACCCACATCAGCGCCTGACACGAGCCCACCCTCCCCCTTATCTCTCTCCATTTCTTCTTCTATTCCTCTATGTCTCTTTCTCTCTCTTTTTATTTCTCTCTGTAATTATGGCTAATGATGATGGAGCAAAGGCGGTGGTTGGGGGCACGTAAACATCGTCGCAGGAGGAAGAAGGTCGATTCTTCATTGCCAGGAATGAGAGAGATGGTTTGAGGAGGGCAATGGCTTTGGAATGTGAAGGCATGGAAGAAAGAGATGATGAGAGAAAGAGACAGAGACGAAGAGAAAGAAGAGATGAAGAGAGTTACCCCCACCTCAAAATAGTCATGTAACAATTACATGATTTTTTTTAACGAAAATCTTGACAGAAGTAATGAAATATCTTAAATTGATATACATTAATAATAAGTGTCCTTCATCAACACAACCCTAAATATATATTTTAAAATAAAACTAACCTTAAAATATGTTACGTATTTCATAGATATTATTGAACTAAAGAAATGTAGTCTCAAATTTCAAGTTTCAATTAACAAAAACAAAAAGGGTGGCTCTCTATTATTGGCGTTGAGAGCCAAACCAAGCCTGCCGACCTCATCACATTAATCCCACATGCAATTGTATGATCGCCTCATTTAAGCAATCAATCATGATCACTAGGGTCTCAACCAAGTGGAAATAAACAACACTTTACTTTGATCTGGTTGCAGCATGTTATTTTTATTTGTATAAATTATAAAACTTGTTTACAAACCTTCCCTGCTACTTGATGACGTGGCAAACGATGTCTGCGAGAGGGGCTTCCATGGGGCACCTCTCACAAAGAGGTAGGCCCCATATATTGTAGGGCCCACCTCTTTGTGAGAGGTTCTTCCCTGCTACTTGATGACGTGGCAAACGATGTCGGCGAGAGGGGCTTCCATGGGGCATGCCCCATGGAAGTCTCACGCCGATGTCAGCTGCTGGACTTGAGATTTCTGACAACTCTGCCTTTTTCTTGTATTCTTCATTTTCCAAACCATTGCACTATGCTCCCCCAGAAACTATATTAGGCTGATTGGCACACATGTTTTTTCACTTCTCTGATTTCTCTCACTTTCATTCAAATTATTTTAACTTTAACCCGACCCTATTGTTTCTTCTTTCATGAAAATTTATAGTTTATAACCTGTACTAGCAATTTAAGGGCAAAATATGAGTATACAATGAACTGTAAATTCACATATCACCTATTCTAAATCTTTATAGATAAAAAATATTAAAACTTACTATTTTTGACTTACGATTAGTTTTATATAAATTCAAAGTTTACTTTAAAACTTTTTACTTGACGAGGAATCTAGTGAGTTGTAACACTAATTTATCTCATTAATTAAAATAGTTACGATTAATAGTCTTATTTTTTTTTCATTGGTTCATACTTCATACTTTTCCAAGGTCTATGAAGCCCACCATGCACTAATATTATTCACATAGTATCTATATTATTTAACTTATGTGGAATCTTCTGTTTAATCCATAATTCTAACATGAAGGCATAAATATATTGGATGTCTTGTTTTGAAAAATATATATTCTTCCAACATTACCACATGAATTAAAAGTTTATTGCAATGTAGGACATATATAGGCATAACTCTATTAGAATTTCGACCGTCTTCTAAGAATCATAAAGTGTGACCCAAATAAAGCAATAAGCAATAAGATGTGTCTAAGAAAATAAAAATACTCTTTTAAGTTCAAGTGGCAATGTGGTTTAATTTTCTTCATGGATAACAATGTCAACGATCTCAAAATTTAGGTGGTATATGTGTTAAAAACTCTATGGTTAATATTGTACATATTTTGATGATTTATGTATACTAAATTTCAAGTACTCTATATATTTTATATGTGCCACTAGCTAGTGTAAATTATTTAGGGTTACAAATTTTTTATTAGGGCCTTATATATTAGAATTTATCCAACCAAATAATTTCCTTCAAAACGAATTGTTCAAAATCCCAAGCATTCAACCTGTATCATTGCCCTCATGCTTGACCCCTTTCCACAAACCAAAAGAAATGTCAAATGGTCATAACCTTTGAAGTATGTAAAGGTTCGCAATTGCATATATAACCAATAATAATAATACTAATAATGTTGTTACCACTAGTGTTAAATAAAGTATTGATTGAGGGGCTCCAAGGAAATGTAAGGTGGCACGATATTGCAATATTAATTTGTTAGCGGGCAAATGAATAAATGAGATAAACCACTAATGGAGATCTCTAAGCTAAACTAAACGACTATAATAAGTAACAAGAGGGTGGTTAAATATCATTGTTGTGATTTGCTTCCTGTTTTGTAAAGAAAGACATACAGCATTTCATCTCTCTCTCTCTCTCTCTCTCACTCTCTCACCCACAATAGAAAATGATGTGCTTGTATTGATTCTAATGTGCATGTCAATGAACTTTAGGACATTAGCTCATCCAACTCTCTTCATTTTTCCGTTAAAATATATATATATATATATATGTGAATTAAGAGAACATAATTCAAGCTTAATGATTCTGTTCAGAAAAAACAAAAAGCTTAATGATAGTTAGCTAGTTATGTGGAATTTATCTATGAAATTTTTTTGGGTGGATATCTTCTAATCACATATATATTATATAACATGCTGAGTGACAATAATATTCTAATTAAAACATGTCATTTATTATTCATACCAATGTCTAATTGTCTCACCCATCTTATATTTTCACCCCTAATTAAATTTTAAAAATTAACAATTCTCTATTCCTACCCCTGATTATCCCTAAAATACTCTTACTAATAAACATTATTCACACCCCTCCATTCCTCTTTCTCTCATAGATCCTTACTCTATTCTCTTATCAAAATTTAAGCTCTCCTATAAATCATATATGCTCCTTTGTGATTCATCACAAGGTTTTGATCACAAATTTCTCACCCACCTCAAGTTTGATCATACATACCACATTATACGTGCCTTGTTGGGATTAACTCTGAAAGACATGACTACTGTATTACAATGAAATCCAATCCTCCATTGCCCATTGTACATTCCCATTTTTCTTTTTTCAACTAACACTTATTCATCTCAAAATTAATGTCGACTTCACATCAATGTATCAATAAGCCAAAGAGTCATATAAAAGGCGACATAAATTAAAGAAGCTAAGGGTTCTACTTCAATTAATAAAACCAATTAATCAAGATATCTTTGTAGAAAAATAAAATAATTGAGATATATATGATAAATTTTACCATTTTTATCTCTCTCATAAATTCTAGATCGAATAGTAAGATTCGATTCATAGTATCTATATATGAGAGAGGGCTTAACCTTTAGATTCAAAAACTAGATATATAGAAAAGTATAAAACATACTTATTTTAATCTTTTATATCCCTACACATGTGCTGAGGTGTCTTTTTATAGAAAAGATATATTATTATTAATATCTTCACTAAATGATAGGTGAGAAAATAAGATATAATGGAGGTGGGAATATCAAACTTATCATATATACTTTTTTTTTTTTTTTAATAATTGGATTTATCATATTTGCATTATAGATAACATAACATTGTTTTTGACTAAACTGTTACGTCACTCAGTTGTAATAAGATGACAACCAGTCAAGTTTTTCTTCTGAAATTGATGGTAAGTTTCCATTGCTACATATTGATGAAATTAAAGGGAATATACAGCTGTAATCTCAATCGCAAGTAATAGGAAACATATATAGGAGCTAGCTCAGCATCTACCCTATTCGATCATATATTCTTGAAAATTTGTTCTTATCCTTTATTTCCCATCTCTCTTTTAACCATCAATGTTAGAATCTATCCGATACATTAGTCCATAAAGATAAAGTAAAGAGAATTTTTTATTGCCAAAACTTTCTAGTGTTGCTAGCTATTAGTCTATTACACTATAATGAAATAAAAATGTTAAGATATATATCCTCACATTCGTAATGTAATTTATTCAACATGTTAAGATATATAATGTTAGTCATTTTTTTAAAACGGGAGAATATATACTTTGTCATTAGATATAGTTGTATGACATACTAATATTGTTTTAAATATAAACTCCTAAATATATGCAAAGTATGTTTTGCATTGTCTAGTTATAACAACCAAGAAATTATTCGATGTGACATATTGACGTAGTGGTACTAGTTAATTTAAATTATAACATATGTTTCTAAATCATAAACAATATTTTAAAAATTTTTACACTTTTATAATTTGAGTGGATTACATACCAATACTATATACATTAACATGTCACAGTCAGACGGTATTTTTTCGTAACAAGCAAATGAGTCATTACCTGCCATTAAATTTCTACTTATCTTGTACTTGTGGGTTTAATTAAAAAAAGGGCATCCATGTGTGGGAAAGACTTGTGCGACTATTTTATTACATAAGTTGTGAATGCTTATATGTATAACTCAATTTTGGACTGCTTATACTAACTCTTCTTCTTTTATGAATTCACTTTATTACTTCACCGTACTCGAGTTTATATTATACTATTTTCCTAAAAGGCCAAAAGGTTTATATATTATAAATAAATATAACTTGTTACTTAAGCAAATTTTTATTTATTTTTTATACTCAACGAATGCCATTGGTATTTGGTGTCATGGTGTGGATCCACATACCGTGTTTCCGGGAGGGAAGAGGTGGGTGGTAGGGCCCGACGTACTATGGCTATGGTGGACCGGTGGTGGCCAATGGCCATATAGTAAATTTCACGAGATCGGTGGCTAAATTTGAAAAAAAACAAAAAAAACAAAATAAAGTTCGTCCAGTGTTCGAATGCTAGGTGGACTAAACATTCTAACTATTGTAAAGAAATTTTAACCTCTAAGGCTCTAACATGGTATATAATTGGGCACTAAATAAATTGGTAGTATTATGAGTCTATGATCATCTTAAGATAAGATGTATTGTCATATCAATTATGCATGGCCACATGATTTGAATACTAGATAGAAGATTGAATGATAAACAATGCAAGGACCGGGTGATGTTAGTTTAAACTTCGAACGTCGAAGTTTTGGTATCAAGTATTCAAATACTTACTCTACACATTTGAACGCTCGCTTGGAGCTTCTGAATGCCTCGACGCTGAAACTTCAAAATGAACCGGCTGTCAATTTGTTTTGCATAAATATATTTCTAAGTATTTTTTAGTTTTAGGCTTAAAATAAAAATGCCTCTTAAATTTGTAAAGTATGAACATGAGGCTAGTGGTAATTGTTTTATTACAATAAATTGATGAAAATTAAGAAATCTTAACTAATTTTAGTTTTTCTTCATTACTATTTCTCATTATTTCAACTAGTTGTTGTTTTGGCTCAAAAATTTATACGCACAATAGCTTCTTTTTTATAGCCAATCAATTCCTTTGTCTCCAAGTTTTATTGTTACATGTGTGGCTAAAAGTGATTACCTCTTGGAGTAGATAGACAGTTGTTGACAGCTTTTTGAGTAGTAGGACAGTTGTAGATAGATTGAAATTTGGATAAAAATTATGAGACACTTTTTTAGGCTACAAATTTATTAAGAACATGTTTACTTAGAGGCAATGAGAATGGAAGGAGTGGGAATCATTCTCACTCCTGTGTTTACTACCACATGGGAATCATTCCCATTTCCATTCCCTTGTTTACTAAATTTGAAAAGGTAATGGAAATAGAAGTGAGGCCCACAAAAATTAGGAGTGAGATTTTTAATTTTGGGAGAATGCTCATTTCGATTTATGCTCACTCCGATTTCTGCTCACTCCGATTCTTTCTTACTCCTATTCCTACTCACTCCGATTCATGCTCATTCCGATTCTTGTTTCGTAAACATGCCCTAAAGGTTTTTGGTCAATCAAACATTACTCGGCCGTGGGTTTCATCGGTCATTCCCTGCTTTGACCTCTCCTCTTATAAAATCCTTTTTTAATCGAAAAAAGTGATGATGATAATGGGCCTACTAAACGAATAATCTGACCATATTTTTTACTTCTGGAGAATATTAATATATAAATCCACTTTTTAGGAAGAGTCCAAATATTGTTTCCAATTCTTCGAGCTTTGGCTCATGCAGTTGAAGACTAAAAAATTAAATAAGTATTTAATATTCCCAAATTTTTGGGAGGATCCAAACAATTGCAAGAACCTTTTGTTTTTGGCCAAGAAGTTGCAAGAACTTTTAACTAACCTAATTTAGTCTAGGATTAAGTTCATGAGCCACACTATTTTACACCATTTTAACAGAGCATCAACATAGTGCCAGTACTGTGTCAACACCACAAAAGTTAACTACAGCTTGATAAAATTTTGTGTGTCGATACCATACTGACACGTTGTCAATATCCTATTTAAAAAATATACAAATTATATATAAAACGGTGAGATTCATAAACTTGACCCTTTAATCTATTGGACACGGTTTAGTTGTCCTTATTAGTTATTAGTTATTACATAAACAAAATGTTTTTATTATGTTAAGTTTAGGATTATAATATCCTTATCCAGTTATCGTATCCGGATAGCGATTAGCGAGCCGCGAGCGTGCTTGTAAATTGTAATAATCAGCTGAAAACCCGGCAGGTTTAAGGGACTCACTCACAGCGCCCGACGTAAACGCACGCCATCGTCACCACCATTCAGAGAACGCCGCGTGTCTTAAAAAAGCAAGGAAATAATTTTTTAAATTAGCGTGGAACGTAGAAGTAGAAGAAAAGTAATTTTGACAATTGATGGGCCCCACAGGGACATGAGGGGGCCCACGGGAACATCAAATCTCTCGTTTGGGAATTGTCAAACAGTGAATAGTACAGAATAGGGTGCTTTTTTAGCGCACGCCTTCGGTTTCGGATTGGCATTGTTTGCGTATCGGGATTAGCGTCCCAAAGCTTCTCGCTTGTTCTTTCTTTTTGTGTTTGCTTTTTGCAAAAGCCAATGCCAAAATGCCAAAATAAATTAGTCCGTCCATTTTCTTCTTCTCCCATTTGTAATGAAAGATCTCTCATCACCTACTTTTGGATTTCATAGAATCTCTTCAGTTCATACTTGATAGTTGATATGACACGTTTCATTTCTAGGTTTTTTTTATGGGACTTTTTTTTATTGATAATAATGTTGCATTGCATGAACAATGAACCCAACAAAAAATATTTAATGGTAAGATTAAAATTTTCCATCTCAACTTACTAAGTTTTGCACTATTTCAAATGATTATACTTTGTGCTATAATTCAATAGAGATGAGACTTACATATCTTACTTAATTGAAAAAATAGTACTCTCGGATGAGATGATGTAGTACAAATATTAATTCTATTGAGTCATTTGATATTATTGTTGATCATTATTCTAAACATATTTGTATCTAATCTTCCTATCTATTGTGTTTTTTATATGTTTTGTCTTATTTTTTATTTAAATATAAAAATTGAACAATATTATCAAACAATTATGAGTTTTTTTTTTTTTTGGAAAACAATTCTAAAATAGGTTTTTTTTATCGCAAAAATGGACAAGGAAGATAGCATAATAAGCATCAAGTAATGACTGAAATTGCTTCTATATTGTATGAAAATTGAATCTACTAAGAGTTGAAAATTAGTATACAAGGCTAGGGTTCAAGTTCTAAGGCTTAGGACATGAGACTTATGGTTATGGTTTGAGGTTCGTAGTGATGAGGTTTTAGGTTTAATGCTTGGGATCAGTGTTCGGAGCTAAAGGCTCGAGGCTTGAAGTATGAGGCTTAAGATTGGGGAGTTGGAGTTTCAGGATTGAGGTTTAGGGTTTGCACCTCAAGCCCCAAGGATCAAGGCTTAGGGTTAAGCGTCTGAGCTCAAGCACAAAGGATGAGAATCAAGGTTTGGAGTATGTCATTAAGGTTCGATAATTGGGTTTGAGTCCACTACTTACTACTTAGGACCTGAATTGGGGTTCTGAATTTAAGGATTGGAACTAGAGCAATGCTTATAGGCTTGAGTGGATTTTTGGAGTAGAATGGACATTCTGAATCACCTTGGAATGGAAATTCTCATTTCTAAACTATAGTGGTAAACAATGAAATGTTCACTCTATATTAGTTTGTTCCACTCTTAATTTCATTATATCAAACAACTCATTCCTCATTCTTGAGAAATGCTAGTTACCTTTCCCAATCTACATTATCTTTCGACTTTCTCACTTATTATTCTCATTCTATAGTATAGTGTAATACTCAGAATCGTTTATTTTTTAAAATTTTCATTTAGAGATCAAATCAACCAAATCAAAAATTATTTGGTTATACAACTATTATCAATAAAAACAGCTAGACTCATTGTCTGTTAATTTGATAATAATAGTTATATTAATAACTAATTTCTGATCTAGTTGATTTTTCAAAGATATGATTTTTAGAATGATTTAAAAAATTAGATGATTTTGATTATGAAATTACACTGCAAAATGAGAATAATAAGGGAATAATGTTGAAAAAGAAAATAGATTAAAAAATATAACTAGCATTCCTCTTCTTCTTATAAACCATAATTTGTGTATAAAAGTTAAATAAATAATACAAGGAATTCATTTTTAAGGACTCTGTGGCTTTGTGGGAGAATGATTATGAAATTTCAAGAAACATGCCTAGCCTTCGCAATTATGTGAGCTGTGTATCAATAGATTCAATACGTGAAAGTAACCATGCCTTTTTTTTTACTTTTTTGTTTGGGCCAGAAATCAGAATATCCACATTCCATACTTTATTTAATAGTAAATTGCACCCAAAAATCCTTGGTCCACACTCCACACCCTTTTCAGTTGAGCTGGAACATGAGAAATCCCTCCTTTAATTTCCTTTCTTTTTAAGGAAAATTATATATCTATTAAATAGTTTTATACATATTTAATAGTTATATAATTTTCTTCACAAGTTTAATTTACTCATATCAGTCCTTCTATATCTCTTAGAAAAATTATTAGTAGGATATATTATTAATAACATTCACTTATATTATGACATATTAAATTGGTTACACCATGTGACGGTGTATCAGTTACACTAAATTTTTTTCCATATTTCATATAATGATCAAAAGTCAGAGCATATTACAATATCATAGTAGTATTACTGATTACATAAGAATAGTAATACATTTATGTAAAACTTACATATAACATTACTTTTTATCTGAAAAAGTGTAATTTTTGGATTTCACTTGACAGAAAAATCTTGGTAGATAAATGACCGAAATAAAATCTTTTTTCCCCTTCAAATTAAGTTTCAACTTTCAACCTTTTTGTTATCTTTTTGACTCAATCAAACAACCTCATTATTCTGACCCATAAAATTGAAAAAAAAAAACTCATCAAACTTTTTTCTCTTTGATAATCAAACAGCCTCATAATGATCATCCACCTGCACATTATTTATTTATTTATTTGCTGGGTAATGTGCACATTATTTAAGAGATGTCATTGATTTTGATAATAATATGGGTACTTCTGAGCAAGAACATGGTTCAGGTAGAATAATGTATTATTAATTTCTAAAAAAAGAAAATCAATTAACAGTCGCACTAAAAAATTAAATTTGCCAATTAGATCATCTCTCAAATGTCAACATCTCTGTCAGTTCTCACTGGCAACAATTGTGTTTTTAATTCCTCCCCCATGTGCTGTTGATTAATTGAAGCCAAAAAACTGCTATTTTATATTCAGATTTCAGCTAACCTGCCAATATATAATATTTCAGGAACTGGTGTGAGGCTGTGAGCTGTGCAAAATTATTTCGGGGATTACTTCTATGAACTCATTACTGATTGTTTTATTCTATAATTGTGATTTTTTTATAAAAAAATGAGTTTCCAAATGAATACTTGTTTATAGTTTTCATAATTAGATTCATATATTAATTGTTAGTTCATTTTGTGGCGACTAGTACTAATTTGAAGTTTAGTTAATGGCCATCTAAATTTGAAACTTCCATTCCCCACTTCCTATTTATTTTCGATTACTTTCTGCAATATATGTAGGTTGCAATTATAATGTCTAAATGTTCGCCTCTCCATATATGCATGAGAAATTGTGTTAATTTGCTATATATTGTCGGCTCTTCGATTTCTTAACAGCTTAAAATTTTTAAACATAATAACCATTTGACATTAGACAATATAAAGTTCCATATACATTATATGAATGGTTAGTTATGTTTGATTAGTATCTTGTTTTGGAAATTGCCCTTAAAATAAGTATTCAACAAAACTAACAATTAAAACTTACTTAAAGCCTAAGGCTTACACACCAAACCCAAGGCCTAACTACCAATCCACACACCAAACCACACATCTCTATTTTTTGTTATTGAAAAATTTAGAAATAAAATGTTAATTCTTCAATATATGAGGTAAACTTTTGCTAGTTTTTGTTAGTTTGTCTAAAGTCTAACATAGTCCAAATTCAGGCCGTCCTATATTAAGGTGTTTGTGTGTATATATATATAAGTAGATGTTAGTTATCCTTGTGTTTTACAGACACAGTACCTCTTTCAATTTTAGTGTCCTAGAAGGAGACACTGTGCATCAATATTGCATGTTTCCTTAAATGAAACTTGTTCAAGTGACTTAAATAGAAGCATATACTCTCAGAAATAGTTGACAAGTTTTACATTTCAGTAGTTGTGGTACGTAATAGTAGGGTGTGGGTAAAAAACAGCCTGCACGGCAAGCTTGTTGGTCTTTGCTTGTTGTAAGTAGTAGTAGGCCCGACGTCTTATTGACATGTCCTCACAAGAGGGTCCCATGGTCCCTCATGTTCCTAACATGTTGGCCAATGGGGGTTGGGCACGTCAGCAGATTGGAGGGTGTGGAAGGTGGTTGATCCATGGAGGTGGACATGTGGGACAAGTTGAAGTAAATGGTCTGGTGTCGCCAAGCTTTGACTTGTGCAATGTGGATGTCCCATGATTTTGTGCTTTAACCAATGTATTCAAAAAGATGTTTGATTTTGTGACAAAAATTTCCACAAACCAACCCAATTAGTCATCATAAAGATCTTCCACAACAATAAGAAAAGGTTGACAACATTAATAAGCTGTTAGGCATTGATATAGACTTATAGTATCGATCAAAGAAATTGGTTAGCTTGGACTAACTTTCATCTTTTGAACCTAATTTTAAGACAACTTTATGTTCCATAATATTCAATATTTTGCTAATTGAGTGCAGTTATGGGTTGATATGTCATAGAATTGAGCAGCATTTAATTAGGCCCATCTCATTTGGAATTTCAGAGATGCTACGTACAAACGATTGGAATGACTATTTATAGTGACACTCATGCAAGTTGGGGTTTTGCCAAAAGCAATGCATGAACTTGTGAATGCATCGATCTCATCTATCTCATCTACATCTACGTTAATCTTAAATACAAGTCAAGTAGATTTTTTAAGACTTAGAAAGAATCTTCATGCTATTTGGTTTTCTTATTTATTTAATGCAGAACGTGAAAAAACTATGAAATTAAATGTTATGTTATGAGCATCTAAATACTAACACATTTCACGTTAAAAATTAAAAATTTGCCTCTGCAAGCACATCTCTAAACTCAAATATAATGGCATACAAAGAACACTGATTGGGGTCAATTAATTCACCTTAATCTACACAAATGTGTCTACTTAGTGCTTGCAGACATGGAAAATTGTAATAATTACTACAAACATACCATAATTCAGATATAGATTTTTGTATGGATTTTGATTAGTGGCACTTAGTGATACTTATTGTCCTCATGATATGATTGATATGAACTATATGTGACAAAGCCACAGAGCAACACAGCCACATATAGTGATGTGTAAAAGTTATATATTAATTAAGAAAAAAAAAAACGCAGGCCACTTAACAAGGGAGATGAACCAAAGAACATTAAATGCAAAAACAAACTTCAACTCAAAGTGCTATAACTTGTTTAATGTTATGGATCCCACATGCCCCCCCATAAACTCCTCCAATAATGACAAAGAAGAAGAAGAGAAAATAAGAAACCAAAAGAAATAAAGAAATGATATCATCCAATAATGGATATCATGAATATCCCACAGTTTGCTTGGAGCTGCAGCAGCCCTGTATAACCTAGTGATTGAAGGTGGTGATGAAATGCTCATGTTCATGTGGCTCATTTTAAGACGACATGGACTTTTGTCTTGTGGGGCTTTCCCAAGTCCCCTCCTTTATCTCTTTTACCTTTCAAAACCAGAAAAGAAGGGCATAGAGTCATAGACATATAAAATATGCATTCTACTTCCAATTACTGTGCTCTTAATAATTTTTATACACTAAAGATAAGTATGTTTCCTTTAAATTTCTATGGTTTTTGTTATAGCCCTCCCTAGCTTGTCCATCTTTCCAGCCATAATTGAAAAAAGAAAATTGGATTAGCCCAAATTATGAGAGAGTGAGAAATTAAGTTAAGTTAGAGTAGGTAGAGATTTCATCTGTTGCAATGTAACAAAAAAAGAAGAAGAAAGAAAATGGAGTTTTTATATAGCTCAAACGGTATAACGTGTACTTGTCTTTGATTATTTCTTTACACTCACAGTAAGAGTTGGAGAATAGTAATCTTTCTTCCAACAAAAAAAAAAAAAATCCAAAAAAAGACTGTGACGATTGGTAGTTTATTTGTAGCTTCAATGATAGAAACTCAAAATACTTAAACCGTTATAGAGTTATACTCTTACCTTCTCCATCATTTCGATAAATATATCAGAAGCAATTACTAGTGTTTCATGGTGCCCATGGTATTTCGTTTCATTGGGCCATTGGGCTTTAGTCAATGAGTCCCATTTCCCAAATCCATCTTGTAATTAGCTCCACATACAACCCACACCCTCATGCAAACTTAGAATACATAAAGGAGTGAGCATTATACAATAGTTAATAACATATACTTCAATGGTGAATTGGAGTTGATTTAAGTGGTAGAGAACAAAAGTTCCTCCTATACACCCAGATTTGAACCCTTCCCCCAATCGTATGCTTCAATGCCATAACATTTTTTGGGTACAAAGTACAATTTGCAATAATACATTGATTGAAATCTTTTTGGAAGATTCCTTTTTTTTTTAATAAAAATTTTTTATTTATGGCCTACGAAAGCACTATCTCTCAATCAATTGTGCTGGCCCCCCACCCCCAATCCATGTGCAATTGCCTTGTGAACATTAAATGTGATTAATACGACGCACCAACTTTTGGCAACTTAGAGATAATATCACAAAAATGAAAGGGGTGTGTCAGTATGTGTGACAATATATTATAATAATGTATTAATTTATTAGCAACCTATTGGTTTTGTCCAATTGTCCCTATGGGGCTTCAGCTTGGTGGTAAATATATATGAGTAACCATTTTTAATGAATTCCAAATCCCAACTTCCCAAATCTATAATTTATTTATTTATTTTCTTAATAAAAGAAAGTTTCCTCTTTTTCTTTTTCTGTCAATATTTTTTGGTCAACTTGTCTGTCATGTATTAGTTTCTATATGATCTAAAATGGGTTGGGTCAGACCTATCTTACTTTTGTAGGGTTCAAATGTAGCCCCAATTAGGTTTGGAGATTTTCGATTTGGGTTGGTCGACTCGAAACAAAAAGATAGAAGCCCAGGTCTGACCGATGGCTTATCCTATGTCCGAACCATTGGGCTGGCTATTGGCTAGGCCTATTTGTCCGAACAAAAAAAGTTTACATTTAAACTTTAAACAATGTGAAAAAAACTCAGGTTTTAGAATGATCTAAAATGAAAAATTTAGATTCGGATACCGACAATAAAAATATAAAATATATAGGGATCATTCTAAATATAACACATACTTAGGGGTCCTTCCTATTTCATGACATGTAGTTATGGCTGTGTTAATGAAAAATATTAACTTATGTTTTGTGTGAAAAAAGAACAATTCCTCACTTCTGTGACTAACTTCCTTAAACTTATCATTTCGTATAAGTGAGAGATTGTCCTTTTTTGATACAAAATATAAATTAATGTCCTTCATTAACATAACTTTAAATAAGATTGAAATAAGATTGACCCCCTTATTATGTGTAATATTTAGAAAATTATCCTATATATATATAAATAAATAACATTTTTTTCAGTTTTAACCCTTTTTTGTATTCGACAAAGATATAAGACCCCTTTTTTATTGGCTAGAAAGAGAGAAGAGAGAACACCCGAAATAATGGCCATTCCAAAGGTCGAAGACCTAAATTAAGCTAGATAATAGATATATTTTTTACAAACACCTCATGTTAATCTGCAAGTGAAATGGCACAATTTAATACCATTTATCAACAGACATTACATAGTGTGCTCACTATAAGGCATTAACCACCAATAATTTTGATATTTCTTTATGAATAGAAAAATGACTAAAAGATCGATAGGTTGAATAGAGAATTGCATTGTGTGGAGTAATAAAATTGGGTGTGTGAATAAATAATTGTATGATGTCTCTCATTTCTATATGGTTGTTTAATCTATTTTGCAAGAATAAAGAAGATTTCAAATGAAAATGAATATAAAGAACACCAATGGAAGTGGGTATCTATTAGTGCAAGTTATACGATAATTAATATTGAAATACGACTGCTGGCCATGGGGAAGAGGCTAGGCTGCCTAGCTTAAATGTTAATGTCATAAATATTCCCTCTATAAAAAAAAAAATGGGGTACTCCTCTTGCCTCTTGGCTTTTGCTTACACAACAAACAAGTTTTTGAGCTATATATATAATATCGATCATCACTTCATTAGGTGATTTGAGGATATATATATATATATATATATATGCAAGAAATTCCAATGATGTTGCTATTTTTCATGACTTTGTACTTGGCTTCATCAATGACATATGCCTTGGAGGGAACTGCCACCTTTTATGAACCCCCTTATGTCCGTGAGTACATTCTGTTCATCCTAATTAATTTCTATAAAAATTGCTATTTTACATAAGAGCGAATTACATATCTATTTTGTTGTCCTTTTTTGTATCTAATTTTATATCTTAACCATTAAAGAGAAAATAAAGAGAGAAATATAAGAAAAAAAGATGTGGAAGAAATGACTAAAATATGAAGCTGGTATCAAAATGGGTAAAAAAATAGATACCTAATCTGGTCTCCTTTTTGATTGTAGATGTCCCAAGTCCCAAGCTAATGATATAATTTTAATTAGATCGTAGCTAGAGCCTAGAGTTATCCCTATTAATTTTGATTATGATGTTTTGGGCAGCTTCTGCATGCAATGGAAATGAAAAGCAACAAAATTCGATGATTGCTGCAGTAAGTGATAGTATATGGGATAATGGGGCGGCATGTGAAAGATCATACATTGTCAAATGTATTGGGGGAACAAACCAAATGCCACAACCTTGCACTGGAGGTAAAGTACTGGTTACCATCGTTGATTACTGTCAAGGATGTGATGGAACCATCAATCTTTCTCGAGAGGCTTTTGCATTGATTGCTGATGTCAATGCTGGAAAAATTGTAGTTGAATATGACTAGTAACGATTCTTCTTTCTTACGGAGAGAAAGATATAGAACGGGTGCGGAAGGAGAGACTATACGTGCCTTGAAACGTAGCGCTACGTTTCATTTATTTCTATTTCTGTATTTTTTCTGCTTTTTCTTTCCACAAAAGAGAAGTTCTCATGACTAGTAAAGTAAATTAGAGAAGAGTAAGACATCTTTTAACTCATGGGTTTTATTTCTGTTTATGATTTGCAGCTTTACACCTGGGCAAATATGCAAGAATTAATGTAAAGTAGTACAATATCATATTTGATGTTATATGTTAAAGAACGTTTCTTGTGTTCAGTCAAATATTATGTTATCACTTATTCTTATAATAGACACATTATTATGTACCAGTTTCTTACCTTTGTTGGGTTCAAGTGTAGGCCCAATCAAGTATACAAAATATTTAATTTGGGTTCGGCCACTCTCGTCCCAAAAAATGAGTCTAATTTTATATGTAATATTTGAAAAATAATTCACATTAAATATATACAGTGATGCTCAGTTGTACGATTTTTACCAATAAGTTATTCGTAGTCCTACCAGCTTTGCCTTTGAATCTCATTTAATGAGCATCTAACCGCTAAAATCCAATAAACCTTAACTAAGGCCTCGTTTGATATCTAGGATTGGATTGGAAAGGATAAGTGGCAAATTTATGCTCAGTTGTACGATTTTTACCAATAAGTTATTTGTAGTCCTACAAGCTTTGCCTTTGAATCTCATTTAATGAGCATCTAACGGCTAAAATCCAATAACCCTTAACCAAGGTTTCGTTTGATGTCTAGAATTGGATTGGAAAGGATAAGTGGCAAATTCATGTGTATTTGAAGAAGAAATTTCTAAGTTGAAGAAAGAAGATGGGAATAAGATAGATAAATTATGAATAAAACTTATCCTTTCTAATCCCCTCAAAATGGTGGGGATTAGCAAGGATAACATTTTCCTTGTGGTTAAGCCATTTTCTTTCCATCTTATTCTTTTAAATTAGAAAACACTTCATTTTTTTCCTTAAATACACATGAATTTACTATTTATCCTTTCCAATCCAATCCTAGACACCAAACGAGGTCTAAAAGTGTTAACAGGTTAGCCAGCATAAACCCACACCAAGTTTGCATTCTTCACGATTTTGTAAGCGACGCCATCACTTAGCACAAGAAGAGGAGAAAATGACGTTCGCAACATAGGAAGAAGAGACGAAGACGTTCGCGATGTAGGAAAAGGAGACGATGACGTCGCGACAACACGATTCTATTTGCGTCGGGAAGACGATGGTGAGGAAAACGAAGGACAGGAAGGTCATGCGAACAAAGTGAGGAAGACGACTCAAGACTTAGTCGGACAAAGGAAGATTAGGTACTATCTAATAGACCAAATACAAATGGTCATTAGCTTGATCCCATGATTGAAGTGAAGCATTTATTTATAGTGCCCTATGCACGAACCCGTTTATGAAAAAATAGGATTGCAAGTTGCAACTGTTGAATTTTATTTTTATTTTTGAAAAAGAAGAGTTGCAATTTAAATATACCGTCTATTCAAATGAAGAAATTAGCCAAAACAAGTCCTAGTGTGTCCAAGTCATCTCTAAGCCATAAGCCCAACCAAAAGAGAGTAATATAACAAGAGATGGTCCATACGGACTGAAACCCGAAACAAAAGGTAGAAGCTAAAGTTTGGCACATGCCACATGGCTCAAAGTATGTCTGAAGACTCTAAACCAACGGCTCAAAGTATTAAATAAAAAAGTTTACGTTTAAATATTAAACTAATGTAAGAAAACTCGAGTTTTAGATTCGGATTCGTTATTGTTCCTTTTTCTGTTGATTCTGTATTATGTTAAAACAACCTCGTTGTAGATTCTGTATAACAATATTTTTGGTTTTTTTTTTTTAAAGTCCAGTTGAAATATAAGGCAATAGCTCAGCTCACATCACACGGTACTAGTGCGCTTTTAGTCCAGTTTACTTTAATAAAATGCTCGAGTCATAAAACCCGCTAAGAGCTCAATGAACAGTATTGAGAGCTAGGCACTGTTCATTAAGTGCTCACAATTGTCACTGCACAACAGTAGCTGTTTGAACTGTATAAAAATATTATTTATAAATATACACTATGTCTTTTCTTACATAAATATGTCAATAATTAATGAAAACAACATAAAACATAAAATTCAAGCTACGAAGTCACACCCACCAGTGTTATAACATAAAAATGACTATTACTAATCGCCACTATTTGAGCATCATCACAAGGTGATGCTTGTAGGGGTTGGGTTGTTTGACTCATTCAAATATTTGGCATACCAATTAATGCAGTTGTTATTTGTTTCTCAGTTTTATGATATGATTTGTAATCTTGTTGAGTAGATCAACATTGATTTTTATCATTGTCACTGCCTTGGGTAGCCCTGTGGTTTTGTAAGACGTTTTGCCAGATAAATTATGTATTTGTTGATTGAATTATATAAATCATTTCTTCTTAAAATAAAAAAAAAATCATTCTGTCTTACATACTTTTTTTCTACCTATTTTTGCTTCATTTTTAATCCTATATGTTCAAAACAAGCAAAAATTAAAGAAAGTAGAAAATCTAAACTCATTAATTATACTAATCAACCAATCAACATGAAAGCTTGTACAAAAAAAAAAAACATAGCATTAGTGGTAGAGTCAGTGTTTTAAAAGGCGAGCATCAGGCGCGCCTTGAGGCGCGCATCGGAGCAAGGCAGCCGGAGTTCGCCTGATGCGTACCACCTGTTAGACAAAATTCCTGAAATGCGTTTGCCTTTTGGGTGATGCGTACGCTCGCCTAGCGGAAGCGTGAAATGCGTGAGGTGCGAACGCCTAATGGGTTCATCTTCTCTGCAATGTTCTTCTGCTCTGGGAAAACCTAACTCCTCAGGTGGGCAGCAGCTTGAGAGCAGGGTGAGCTGAGGCAAGCTATGACCGAAAGCTGAGCCAGCCACAGATAGAACCAGAGAGTTCGAAAGACAAAAGGGGGAGAGAGAATGAAGACAAGGTGGTGCATCAGAGAAGGGGTTGGAGTTCCGATCGGTAGCCTCATCCCATTCTTTAAAGCAGTACATAGTGAACAAAGGAACCCTGAGAGAGAAAAGGTATGTTAATTTGTCTGGTAGTGGTGTGTCTAGCTGATTTCTCTTGCTTTTGCTCCTTCCTTTTTTTGTTGTATCAGTTAGTGGGCTTAGTTTTGGGCTGGTTCTCTTTGTTCTTTGTTTATGTTTTGGGCTTGAATGAAATTCAATTATGACCCAAAAAAAAAAAACAAATTGTTGAGTGGCTTAGGCTAGGAATGATCATAATTTTCTATATATATGGGCATGTATACATATTTACTTATATGTATATATTTACCTATTAAATATGTTTATATTATATATATTTATAATTTTTTAATTATAATATTAATGTCTCGAAAGGCTTACGCCTCGCCTTTGAAACCGAAAACGCTTCGCCTCATATTTTTGCCTCTGAAAACACTGGGTAGAGTATATCGTTTTATTCCCCATGCTCATGCTCATGCTCATGACAAGAGTTCGGTTATACTCATTCGCTAATAAAATATCTTGTTCTCTGTGTAACATTCAGATTCCAAGAAGTCTCTAGTTATACTGGAGAAGAGCGAAACATGAGAGAGAGAGAGAGAGAGAGTAACCAAACATAAAAATTAATCAAAGATTGAAAAAGCCTAAAAAATATATGTCAATGTAACTAACATCGAAGTGAAATTGTCAATGACCATTTAGTTTAATAATGGCACCAAATTTTATTTTTGTGGAAGAATGTTGAGAATTTAAATCCAATGAACGAACAGTCGACTAATAAATAAAAACACCGAAAAAAGACTCTTTTGATTAAATTTATGACTCACTATGTCATGCCTGATAATCACTTGTAGATTAATATATATGTGATGCCTGTTAGCTAGATATTTAGCTTAATTTAGGTCTCTGGCGCCATTTGGAGTTGTAGTTGTTTGGGGTGTAATCGTCTTTCTTTTCTCTGAAGAAAATGGTGAAAACTGAAAAATGATTATATTTTATTTTCTATTGTTATCAGAAGAGTCCTTATTACAGCATTAGCACCTATTGAAGTGGGTAGCTAGAAAGCTAAACAAAAAACTAAACTATTGGTTGTAATAAATTAAAATGATAATATTGGACAACTCCTTGGCATGGGAAGAGGTTGCCTAGCTTTACATGTTAATGTCATCATTCCCTCTATAAAATGATGGAAACTTCTTGGCTTTTTTTAGGTACACAAAACTAGCTTCTTGGCTTTTGCTTACACAACAAACTAATACTTAATTTTGAGCTATATATATGCAAGAAATTCGAATGATGTTGGTTATCATGACTTTAAACTTGGCCTCAATATCAATGGCATATGCCTACCGGGGAACTGCTACCTTTTATGGACCCCCTTATGTCCGTGAGTACATCATGTTCATCTTAATCTCTAATTTACTGTTTTACATGCATTCTAGCTATCAGAATTGCTATTTTATATAGTTTTGAAACAACCTTATATTTGGGCAGCTTCTGCATGCAATGGAATTCAAATCCCAGAAGATTTGATGATTGCAGCAGCAAGTGATATCATATGGGATGATATGGAAGCTTGTGGAAGACAATACGTCGTGAGATGTATTGGGAGTACGAACCAAATGAAACAAGCTTGCAAGGAAGCTGAAGTAATAGTTACCATTGTTGATTACTGTGCACCACCACGATGTCGTGGAACCATCAATCTTTCTCGACAGGCCTTTTCAAAGATTGCTGATACTGATGCTGGAAGAATTTTGGCTGAATTTGACTAGTAATTAGCCAGATTCCGAAAACCAATTTTTTTTTTCTTTATATAAGTGAAGAGTAAGACTTCTCTAGCTCATGGAGTTTTATTTGTGTTTATGATTTGCAGGTTTACGTGTGTGCAAATATGCAAGAAATAATGGAAAGTAGTACAATATCATATATAGCTTGTATTTTAGATTTTATTCCTTTAATAAGATTAAATATTCAACTAGATCTTATGTAAGACTAAAAATTTATTTTTAGTTTACTATTGTCCACATCATCAACATCCATATAACAGTTTATATTTATTTGTTCTCAAAATATATATATAGCTTGTATTTTAGATTTTATTCCTTTAAGGGCATGTTTACTTATCATCAATGGGAATGGCAACAATGGGAGTCATTCTCATTCAAATGTTTACTTGCATTTGGGAATAATTCCCATTCCCATTGATGTGTTTACTTACTTTTGGGATTGATTCCGATTACCATTCCTGTGTTTACTTGCATTTGGTAATGGGAATCATTCCCATTCCTATGTTTACTAAACTTGGGAAAGGAAAAAAAAAATGGTGGGGCCCACCAAAATCAGGAGTGGCATTCCTGATTTTGGGTGATTGCCACTTCTTAGGGGGGGTTCGGATTGGGGGAGGGGGAAAGGGAAAGAATTTTTTTTGGTCGAAAATACCCCACATTTTTAATGAAAACCCAAAACTACCCTTATATATAAATATAATTAAAGTGAAATTTTAAATTTGCAACTTAATTATACATATTAAGTTCACTCCGATTCCTACTCACTGTCATTCATATTCACTCCCATTCCTACTCACTCCCGTTCATACACTCTCATTCCTACTCACTCCCATTCATGTTCACTCTCATTCTTGCTCATTCCCATTCCTGCTCACTCCCATTCCTACTCACTCCCATTCACGTTTAGTAAACATGCCCTTAATCTATCTCTCACACTTGAGTTTCTGTCTTCTTGAGAACTTATGAAGATTTAAGAAACTCTCCTCTCCTTGATGTTAATCTTAGGATTTTCTGAGTATAAAGAACCTATTTATACCTTATAGGCTTTAGAATATAATTAGAGATGAACTAGGAATCATAAAACCTCCACAAACTAGGAGAAAAACGGAATGACAACGTGTATCGGTCCCACAGTGAGCACAACACTCTCCAGGATGAGTAGGACCAGTCCTCCTAGGGGTAGAACCAGTCCTACAGTGGCTACAACACTAAAACACCCTAGAGGACCGGTCCTCCCATGCCTGAGATCGGTCCTCCAGTGGCTTCACCTTTGAAATGCCCAAAATGCCCGTGTAGGACCGGTCCTCAAGCCTTAGGATCGGTCCTCTGGGACATTTTTATGCGTTCTCATCCTCATTCGTCACTCCATCCTACCACGTACCTCTTCCAACCTTCCTAATTTCATCCAAACGTCCAAGGACACTTCCAAGGACTCCCAACCCCCTTTCAAGCGAGCCAAAAACACAACAAGGATGCTCAATCATCATGTGTGTGGGATTCTTATGGTAAATCTCAAACTTGAGAACTACAGTCCTCATTTCGAATAGAGATATACAGTTGAAAGCGGACTTTGCTTTCTCCCACACCTCCTTGGCTAAAAAGCACTTCAAGAAAGCTTCTTGAAAATCGTCATGCATGATGCTCACTAGCACATAGAGCGCATGCAAATTAGTGTTAAAACCATTCATTGAATGTTTTGCTCTTTGGAAAATTTTCATAGTCAGACTTCGGTCGATCCATCTTACGTGTCAAATGTCCCAACAGTTCTCCCTTGTGATATTATGCCAGTTGTTAAAATTAGTTCCATTGAACTTATTTTTTTCTTCAAGTGGACGGAGTTTGCAGTTCATTTTCTATATTTATAACACACAAAGTTTGTCATTAAAATTAATCACATAACTTTTAATTTATTCACAGAAATCTACACTTCAACAATAATGTTGATAGACATCGGTCCAGAACTGGTATGAAATACCCAAAAAACTGATGTGCCCCGCAGTAATAACTTCTCCCAATAGTTATCAGTTTTGAAACTGATTTCTATGTTACATTTCATGGTCAGTTTTATTTTATTAACTGATGATTATATTATGTTACATATCATTTTGTATCGGAATAACTAATGTGTAAATTCTTTTACATGTCAGTTGTTTACTCAAGTTGATATCATTATTTATGTGTATTTTAACTGAACAACTAATGTGGATATTACCAAACAAATCAGTTTGGTCGAAATAAGTCATGTCTAAATTTTTTCACATGTTAGTTCATTCATAAGTTTAGATGTATAAGCTTTGTATAATTTGAGTTTGAAAGATAACTGATGTCTTATATATAAGTTTTTGAGATATGTTATAGCTATAAAATCAGTTTTTCTGGATCCAAAAACTAATTTTCTGTGGATAGTAGTGTACATAATTTGACAAGATCAATCCAACCAAAATTTAATTCAACCAAATTAAACATTCAACCAAGAATCCATTTAGCCAAAAATATCCATTCATTGAAGCCATCAATATTCATTCATTACATAAATATCAAAATACTTGTTCTAAAACCTTCAAGCTAAGACAAAAATGAATAACCTGCCCCCATTTACAAAAATGAATACCACAAGTAGCAGTGCAATTGTTCAATTATCAGCCTAGCTATCTTTACAAAAAAATTGGTATGCACGGCAGTTGGCATGAGCTTGAGACACCTAGCTAAAATGTGTCCACTAGTACTATTAAAACCACATGCACCACATCACCATGATCTATCTCCTAGCTTCTGGCCTTTATAAAAAAGACGGCATTGCAGCTAACTAGCATATATATCTTCACCTAAATATCTCCAAAATGACAAAATATTCTTGTACTCCAGTCCCATAAAACATACCAGATATTTCTACAAATAATTGGAGGTCACAAAGTCTCCCCATTCAATTTGGACCTCATCAAGTTGTGCCTTTGTATAGCAACTTCGCTTGTTCTTATATTTAGCCCACTGAAAATATTTAGAGACAAGTAATTAGGTGAAATCAGTGGCAGCATAACCCAATTTCACCATGTACTTAAAAAACAAAACCAACCACAGTCCATACTATCAACTTATATGCAAACATGCTAGCAATAAAACCAACTTAATCAAGTCCATATATATAATAAATAGATTAGCTAACTAAATACACTTTATATGGCCTACCATGCAAGCATACTAACTGTGAAGGCATCTTCTACAAATGTAAATCAAATACAAGTCACTGGTCATGATGAAGATGGTGTTGAGGGCTATAGTTTGTAGAAGTTTAGTTATTGTTCGTATCTAAGGGGATCTTCTATCAGCTTGTAATCTATTAGGAAGGAAAAGAAATAAACATCCAGTTTCTATTTAAGGTTTGGATCCTCAGTTACCCTTGGAATCTTACCGAATTCTCAAATGTAAGGTTTGGATCCTCGGTTATCTCTTTCATGAACCTCATTACATAGTATCCATATTCAATACCTCCTAGCTGTTTTGGGCACTACACACATTCCAAATCCAATCAAAAAGTTGTTATTCATTGAGAATTATTGACACAAAGAATCATTTAAACCCAACTACTACAGACCAAACACTTACAAGAAGATGCTTCCATTGAGGTGTTTTTCGACTTCTACGCGTATGGCCATTGAATTTTCGAATTGCACTGAATGAACAAAGCTAAACATTAAATTATATTCCAAAAAATTAATCAAATAATGAATATATATAATACAGTTAAAAACACAAGAAAGCATAGCATGTTACATGTTAACTACTTCTATCCACTCTTGGTCACGAGTGATTCGAGGGAGAGGATCCATGATATATAACCACATCCTTGTCTTCTGTAATAATCATCAAAATCCAGTGTGCCCTATGAAATTGAACAAGCATGAAATGAGGAACTTGCATGAAAAATCTAGTATGCATCCATGACCTATCAAAATGCATTGTTTAATTGTTCAGATAAAGAGCCTTACCCAGCATTGTATGGCACCAAAAATACCCGATTGCATTTGCCTTGCATGAAACATTTCGCTATGTAGGACGACCTTCGCTCCAAAGGTCCTGAATGAATATAGATGCGTGCCGGGTCCATAAATCCAACCATTTCATGCATGTTTGTTTCCACTAGCTTAACTTTTATCTAAAATTTGATAAAACTGAAAAGGTAGATTCATAAAAGATTTTTCTTAGTATATCAAAGTAATTTGTCAATGAATTATTAGACTGCATATGACAGCTTTCAATGACTTTAATGTAGGTCAGAGTCAAATCATAAAAGATTTTTCTTAGTATATCAAAGTAATTTATCAATGAATTATTAGACTGCATATGATAGCTTTCAATGACTTTAATGTAGGTCAGAGTCAAAAACATGTATAGATATTCAGGCAATACACTCATGATATGCTGTCAAGGGACTAACTTGTATGTATGTAGGCATATATACCCAGCAGTCAAATCATGCATATATTAAATCAAGGACCTAATTAAAATCTTATCAGTCAAACAAGCAATCACATGATCAAGTACATAGCTCGAAAACATACCTAAGTTAGCACTTAGTTACTCTATTTGGCTTGTATGTATTCTACTCCCACCCAAAGTATCCTGCAAAAATAATTAGAAACACCATAATTAGACATAAAGGCATAAAAAATGAAAGACCATCCAATCTCATAAAGCAATTTAATGACTTAGCAGTGGCACATTAGACTAACTGATTATGATGCCAAATTTAGAGGAACATGAAAGTCGCCCTAACATTCTTTGATTTATTAGAAAGAAAAAAGAAAAAAAGCCTATGGTTCGAGTTAGCATTGTCTACCAGCACAAAATCTTCAATGTTAGATTCTGCCTTGCTTACTTTCATATATATANTATATATATATATATATATATATATGTAATAGCAAATGGAGAGCTTTTATATTTAATGACTAGCTAAGTAAAGTTACATTAAGAAATATTTTTCCGATGAATTAATTACATAATATACAAAAAGAAGGGGAAAAAAAGAAGAAGAAGAAGAAGGTATATATGGAACAGATTCAAAGATGTCTAGAGGCCAATCTTAAAAGCACAGGACAACATACCAAGGTTAGCACTCAGTTACTCTATCGGCTCGTATGTATTCTACTCTCACCCAAAGTATCCTATAAAAATAATTAGAAATACCATAATCAGATATAAAGGCATAAAAAATGAAAGACCATCGAATCTTATAAAGCAATCTAATGAAAACAATTAATC